>LS586599.1:73234-117913 GCA_900490775.1 Pristionchus maxplancki
GAAATTGACATGAATAAATCAAAATTCAGAAGCATCCTAGTATTTCTCGTCTCGCAATTTTACTATACTCAAAATGTCTGCGTTCTTCTTCTGGCGTTGGACCGATTCGTAGCCATACACGCAACAACGAAGAATACTCGAGTAAGCTACATTATTTTTCAAATAAGCGCGTCATTCTCTCTCGAGGCTGTTGCTCGAAGAGACTCATAATCCTACATACTTTTTCCAGTGGTGGAATGCCTCCTATGCTTTTATCACCGCAATTGCTCTTACTTTATGTGTCCTAATACACCTGGCTACGAGGTACCTCCTTAATTCTCTATATTTTTATAAATGAAGATTCCTAAGGTACTCGATCAATGGCTATCTGGTCTTCCGTAATGATGTGCCATTCGAGGGGTTTCCTGGTAATGTGAGCAGTCTTCTCTTTGGTTGAAAAACCGAATGGGTACATTTACAGCAGCTACTTCTAGCAACGGTTGTCCAACTCTTTTTCGGAGTCATTATCTTCCTGTTCTGTTCTGTGTTCAATGTAAGACTTGACCTAAACTTGAAGCGTGAAATGATAATTGCAGATTCTATCCCTCATGCGACTTTACTTGATACATCGCACTACGAACATCTCGAAAGTAAGCAAATTGATAATGATGACATAATAATTTTATTTTTTTCAGGAACTCTCCTTCTTCCTCATCAGTTTCTGCATATTCCTAGCGCAAGTACTGAATTTGGCTGTAGTGGTAAAATAATTATCTCGTTTCTGTGAATCTGATGATTTCTTCCAGTTTCTCTACACTATAATTCTCGCTGCTCCCGTGCCTGTTAGCCCATCGATTCGGTCTCTACGCACCTTCACTTTTACCGTTATGTTCTTCGCTTCGGATGTCTTCTCGATCGGTCCTGCCTTGTAAGAAAACAAAAACAACAATAAGAACAACAACAACACAATAACACCTTTCAGTTACACCCTCCTCCTGCCTGGCCCGATAAGACGCTTCTTCGCATATAAGATAAGAAGAAGGATGAATAGAACAAGAAGTCCAGTCGCTCAGACGATTGAGATTACGTATAGATATTGATATTATTGTGCATAGAATCATTGATGATTTTTTTTTGTTTGAGCTGATCTTCACTAGTATAAAGTTTTCGTAAACATGCGCACATGTTTACCTACAAGTCACCAGATAAAATATGAAACGTGATTGCACCCTCAAGTAATTGCTTGTTTCAGTCAAAACAGGAAGTTTTTTTATTCACCTTTGCTCACTGAAGCGAAAATCATGATATCTATGAACATCATTTATCTCTCATACGGAATACCCGGAATTTTCACGTATTTCGCTGTAATTTATGCAATGAGATCACGGAGGAAAATGCTACACGACAGTTTTGTTGTCTTGTTTACTATCACGGCATCAATTGTGAGCCCTTTTGAAGTATTTGTACATATTCTAAGCTAATTTCAGAATGTCGCAGCATGGTTGAATTCTTTTCTTAGCATGAGGCTCTTTATCGAGCCATTCTATGAAATCATTGCAAAGTGGATTTACAGGAACAACATTACCAGGTTTGAGTACGATAGTTTTTCCGAATAAAAATTATTAAGCCACCTTTTCCCGCTATTTGTTCAACAGTTCTACTATGCTCAAAATGCTTGCACTCTTCTACTGACATTCGACCGCTTTGCATCAATTTATGTCACGAAATTCCCGAATTTTAACCAAGTGAGCTCAAAAAATAAAGCCGAGAAACGAGGACTGTTCCAGTGGTGGAAAAAGGCGTATGGAAAAGTGGCAGCTTCTGCTTTTGTAATATGCTTGATAGTAAACCTATCTGCGAGTCAGTGGATATATTTCTTAGGGAGCGATTCTGTCGTTGAAGAGAATTCGAAAAATGTGCGTCATTTTATATTTGGATTTTCAGAAGCTCTTTTCAGCTTCCCTTAATCGGCAACTTAGCGCAACTCGTATTCGGTTCGATAATCTTTGTGAGCTGCTCGATTCTTAATGTAATCTTCACTTGATTCCAAAATCACGCCCTCTCATTTCAGGTTCTTTCATTAAGACAACTGCTGACAATAAATATTCACCGGACATCCTCGATTTCGACGGTATTTAACGCTACTGAACGTGAAATGTAACAACATTAACTCTCAGGAATTATCCTTTTTTCTCATCAGTTTCTGTATTTTTGTCGCTCAAGTGATCGGCCTTGTAGTCGTGGTGGGGGTTTACCTTTTCAATTAATTTTTTTAAAATTTAACCTAATCTTCATGATTATTTTAGATACTCTATACGATAATCTTGTCTGCACCCTCCCCTCATAACGCTTCAATTCATTCCATCGAAGAGTTCACAATCGGTATCTTATTTTACGCATCGGATATCTTCTCGATTGGACCAGCATTGTGAGTATTTCTAAATGAGATGTAATTATTATGTAAAGTTTGCAGCTACACTGTGCTACTACCGGGCCCTATTCGACGATTTTTCGTGTTCAGATTGAAGAAATGGCTATTGCAATTCGCCGATGTTTCACAAACTTCTGCAGTGACTGTGGCTTGATTGAAACGTTTTTCGAAATGATAAATAATGTTGTAGCGACTAATGAGTGAGTCGCGAGAAAAACGAAATGGACATGTGTCTTACGTATGCTCAACGGTTCTTACTGCATTTTTCTGCGAATTTGCCTCGTGGTGATAGTAATTATACGTTTCTCAACCTAAAGGTAACGTGCGAATCGGCATGTCCGCAAGCAAAAACTGATGTCTTCATCCCATGAGAGAGCGCATAAGAATGAGGGAATATTTGTTTCTACCCTGAGGGATCGTAATTTCATGTTTTTCAACATAAACAGTTTTTTCTCACAATCAGTCATTTCCGTCATTGCGGTCCTTTGTAAACACTGCGTGTGACACCCAGCCTTTTCTTTCTTTTAATTCCAAACACCCACGCAACAGCATGCCTTTGCAACTCACCTGTATTTTAACTTGCACATGACTTTTCTAATTTATTGTGCACGGCTAGAGCATTCTGACACTATTTTGTTCATTAAAAAAATTAATTCTAGAATAATGCAAACTACAAGGATCATCCAACTTGCTTATGGTATTCCCGGAATTTTCGCTTACTTCGCAGTTATCTTTGCGATGCGATCTATGAGAAAAACACTCAGTAGAAGTTTCATCACAATCTTCACAGTGACTACCGTAATCGTGAGTTTAAAAGCAAACAGATTTATTTCATTATAATTTTTCAGAACATACTCACATGGTTAAATTCGTGGTTGACACTGAGATTACTGTCCGAACCATTCTACCAATTCTTTTCTGAGTGTTGTAGAAGAAATCAGACTGTTTGGTTCGTTTGTTTGCTGTTTTTGTTGTTTTTGTTGTTGTTTTCGAAAACTAATTCAGGCACGTACTAGAAGCAATCGCTCCTCTAATGTATTTTGCGCAAAATATCTGCGTTCTGCTAATGACATACAACCGATTTTCCTCCATCTACGCATCGATCAGAAATACGAGACTTGTGGTAGAGGAGAGACAAGTAATCAGGCATACTGAATAGGAAATCGCCTCTTCCTTTCGCACACTCTCTCACCGGTCAGAGAGGCGAGAGAGCGTGCAGACTGAAGAGAGTCGTTTCTTGCCAAGCCATCCCTAATGCAGAGAGAATATGAATTTTAGTGGTGGAAAAGCACCTACTTCGTGATTGCAATATTCCTGATTATTTGCCTGATAGTAAACGTTGCATCGAGCCCCTGGATCTACTCTCCATTCATTCCTGTGAATGATGTGGACGTGAGTTTTCATAGTTTAAATTTGAAAATAAAAAAATTCAGTTCCAACTCCTCGGTAATCTAGTCCAACTCGCATTTGGCGCCGTTGTCTTCATCGTCTGCTCTATTCTCAACGTAAGAAGCACAAATTCTTCCATTTTTGTTCAAAATGGCAATAACTTTCAGATTATCTCCATGCGTCAGCTGTTCTTCATCCGCAGGAGAACGTCCATTTCGAAAGTAATTTTAGACCTAAAAGAGTTTCGTAACTCTAAAAATAAGCAGGAAATCCCCTTCTTCTGGATCTGCTTCAGCATCTTCCTTGCCCAAGTGGCCAACCTCATTGTTGTTGTCAGAACTTTTACCTAAATTTGTTTTTGTTTTTAAATAATAACAAAAACAAAAACACCCTATTTATCTCCAGCTCATGTTCACCATCATGTTCCTCTCACCATTCCCGCCCACTCGATTCCTAAGCAATCTACATCGATTCGCCAGTAATGTAATGTATTTCGCCTCCGACGCCTTCTCGATTGGACCCGCGTAGTGAGTTCTTGTCTTTTCGAACTAAAACAGTGCGATGGGCTGAAACGTGTGATTTACGAATAATTCTTCCTTTCAGTTACACCCTGCTACTCCCGGGCCCAATCAGACGCATGTGGGTGCTCAAAGGTCGCTCAAAAGTCAAGAAGGGAGTGCTGAAGTTGGCCGAAACCTCGCGCACTTCGATTAGGACCGTGTCGTGAATTCCCTTCTTCATCAATTTTTTTTGTTCTCGAATGACCCAATTAACGAATGAATGTCTTTTTTGGAGGTAAGCGAGTTTGAGCATCGACGTGCCGAATCACCAAAAAGAGGCAATCAGAGATCTCTTGAACGAGTGGTCTAGACGATGAGTGCTGTTTCTCAACCTTGATTGCAGAGACAGAATTCCTGATTACAACACAAAATCTCCTCTTTGTGTCATTTTGATAGGGAAAAGGAATAACGTGCACTGTTGAAAATAACGGTACGCCGTAATAATCCTGCTCAGCTCGGCTTTCCGGGTCCATCCCTGAGTAATACTCTTATTGGAATACTCTCAGTATAGGAGCAGTATCTTCAGTCATCCTTTGGTCGAGTAGTCGTCTTGTCGTTGCTTGAATCGTCATCCTAATTTCGCAACACTCATGAATGTTTCCTTGATTAGCTCATTGCACTTTCTTGACTTCGCCACGATTTTGGCATGCGCTGGACGACCTTACTCCAGCTCTTGTATGGAATTCCCGGCGTTTTCATCTATTTCATCGTTATTTGTGCAATGATAAGAATGCGAAAGTTAATAAGCAAGAGTTTTCTCGTAATATTCATGATTACGGCATCAATAGTGAGCCTGACTCTCAATCGAGAAATGTTTTGTGTTTTATCAAACCAAATTTGAGAATATCGCGACATGGCTTAATTCATGGATTAGCCTGCGACTACGCACAGAGCCTTCGTTCTTCTTCTTTTATGAATGGGCTGCAGGAACAAATTTGTTTAGGTACACTAGATTTGTGTTTCTTCTTAAAATTGGATTTGTTTCAGAAACACCCTGAACTTTCTCATCGTCCACTTTTATGCCGCTCAAAATACGTGCGTCCTTCTGATGACTTTCGATCGTTTCGCTGTCATTTATTCTGTAACGCGAGACACTATGGTAAGTCCATTTAGAAAATTAGTCTGTTTATGCGATTTTCAGTGGTGGAGCAAATATTATCTGTCTGCGGCGGTTGCTGCGCATTTTCTATGCCTGATACTGGACTTGGCCACAACGTTCGATTTTGGCCAGCTATTATCCAATATCGCCTCTCATTTAGGCTTCCCCTTGATGGCGAATTCCGTTACAACCGAGAACTAAACTTCTACCAAGTAATCTATGATACAAAAGTGAATTACGTTAGTTTCATCCGAAAATTCAAATCAATTTTTCTTTTTAGAATATCATGCTTACCACGAAAGTGCAGCTAGGATTTGGAATTGTTGTGTTTCTGTTATGCCTGGTTTTGAATGTATTAATTTCATCAATTTCATTCAATAAATATTCAATAAATCATATCAGATTCTCTCACTCCGCCAGCTTATTATTATTCGGAGAACCGCTTCAGTAGCAAAGGTAAATTATCTAGAATCTCTCAAATTATATCAGAATTCCAGGAAATCTCCATGTTTCTCATCAGTTTCTGCATATTCCTGGCTCAAGTACTCAATCTGACTATTGTTGTAAGTCCTAGATCTGATTTCAACCATTCCATCAATTCATTCAGGTTTTATACAGCTTTATTTTTGTCTTCGACCAAAGCACTGGGTCTCCGATTCGTCCCTTCCTATTTCTCGTTACGGAAATTCAGTCTTTCACTTCGGACGTATTTTCGATCGGCCCAGCGTTGTAAGTGTCGCAAATTGAGTTTTATTCAATAATAATTAATCAAGTAATAATTAAATAATTAAGCTATACTCTACTCTTGCCTGGTCCAGTTCGCAGATATCTGACACATAAATTAAAGACTGCGTTCAAGAGATTCTACGACAAAAACGTTGTCTTTGTTGAGAGTTTGTCTTAATGGTTGATGATAAAATCACAAATCTTGTTTCAAATTTGCACTCTATTCTTCCTACACTGTTATTGTTATCTTTGATAGAATTTTTATACAGTACTTTTCAGTGGAATTAGTTCCCCAATGTTTCTACCATTTTGACTACATTGACATAGTAGGCACAGGAGAAACAACAATACTCCGAAAACAGCGGAACATATAATAATTTCACGAAGACTGAATGGCTTCTCATCGATAATAATGAGCTCCTTGTATTGTACTGTAGCATTCAACACCTGAGAAGGAACGACTAAAGTGCTTATCTAGGTTGCCGATATTACCTTTGACTTCATTATAGATATATTCTCATCAAATTTCACCAAATTAGTATAATAGTCGGAGATAGGTCTGTGATAGCCCAGTTCCATGTGTGGAACAATCCTCTCGATGAAGCTCTTATTAATGGAATAGTAATTCATAAGATCAGGATTCAGTAGCTCCCAATCTAGAAATTTGCTCTTGTGGAAGAGGAAACTTTGAAGCTAAAATACCTGGCGCTATCGGCAATCCTTTGATGAAATTGGTGAAATATAGAGGGTAGACTCTGCTTAGCCACTCCTCGTTTGTATCCTGTTTTGAAACTGATTTCATAAGCTCAAAAGTTGAAATTTTTTACTTTCTCAAACGGGTGTACTCCCAAGAGATAGTAGAAATCGTCAGCATGGCTTGAATGCTTGGGATAGTCGAGCTCGAAGAGATGGGCCTAAATGGTCACAATTTAGACTGAATTTTCCCTTGAATCGTAGCAAATTCTTGAGTTATTGTCTGATGGACGGACGATGAACATTTAAAAAGAAGAGGGCGCAAACCTCTCCTCCCGCCCTCGAGTGTGTACTACTGAATAGCGAAGCTGCTACGATGATTGCTTGTGATAGCGTGTCGTATTCTGGATCTGAAATACTTAATTTATTGTTGGTTAACCGGACTTAGATGCTTTTTCAGGTACGTTCTGGAAAAGAGGTTGAGGGGCCGACACTACTATTGCCATTATTAGACCAAAACCAAACGCCCACCAAACGTTCCCGATCTCCAGTCGCTACGCCACTTCTGATAACTTGCATCCAGGTTGGAAACTCCCAACGTGTCAATCGCCTACAATTCATAATTTATTTCGTCGGTTAGATATTATTTATGATACCTCATTCAACGACTCGTTCACAGTGAGTATCTTCAGTCTGAACTCATCCACAATCGTGCCAATCATGAGCTTCGTTGGCTGAAAAACGGAGTTTTCAGTTCAGAGTTTACTTAAAATTGTATCTGCGTCTGGAGAAGAATTGCCAAAAACAACTACGAACTTCCAAGTTAAGAAGAAAAAATATTGAGGTGCTTACGGGATTTGGAGCAAGCTTCTCCATGTGCTTCCTCTGATTCGACAGGAACTCCTGATTGTCTTTGAACGGGTACAACTCCCCAGCCATCGTTATGCCATTCAGGTGCATGGGCGCATTCTGGTCGGGACCGCCGACGGAGGAGGCTGCGGCGATTATTTCACTGAAATAAATATTTTGATGGTACTCTAATTGTTGGTGCTTATCGGCATCTGTGCAGAAATTGCACTAAATCGGAACACTTTCCCTTTCTCACTGGAAGACTTTCCAAACACGGGATTCTTCTTGGTGTCGCCAAGGAAGGTGAGAGATCAAGCCGAGTATTTTGGAATGTGGCCGAAGATTGTCCGAAAAAGAACAAGATATTGATAAGATAAGGCTCACTCGGTGATGAATTGTTGCAGGCACTCGACAATTTGCGAAGGTGTGCCATCGCACTGTAACAGAAAATATAAATACAGCTTATCGATCGTTCTTACTCCCAAATACGATGCCACCGAGTGCGATCTCGTGACTTGCTTATCCTCTGAGAACAAATTCATCGATGCGCTGATGCAGATTGCGCGAGCGAAGAGGGGTGGTTCTGGAGCAGGGAATGGTGAGAACCCAGCCCCTCATATCACGTGCAAATTGCAGAACTCTCGGAAGAAAGCTACTTGTTTATTGCTGACAACTCTACAAGTTTCGCGATACTCTGAAGGTGATAACGATTCGAATAGAGCTCACCTCCACCTCTATTTACTGCAGGTGAAAACGTGAGAAACAGCGCGATATTCGCGCCGATCGAGTGGCCCATTATGGAGATCTGTAAATAGTTACTTTTTCGAAAAAATCTGATCATTAAGTTTATAAAAACAGAGCAAACCTGATCCTTATCTCCTCCGAACACGTGGACTTCTTGACGAAGAAAACGCAGACTTTCTACGATGTCTCAAGAATTGCTGGTCGGTTAAAAAGTGAGACTACGGAGCTCACCGTGCAGAGCTAGATTCGCCGGCAGCACATTCTCATCTCCCAGTGCCATCACACCAAATACGCCCACGCGATATGCGATTGTGACCATGATGACTCCTGCGAGAATTTGGATGAATCCATATGAATGATGACGTTTTCTTCAAAGTTTTCTCTTGAATGATGACCCATTCTTCAAATTGATATGGCTAAAACCGGATCCGATGACAAGGATGGAAGTTCGGAAAAACTCAAATAGTCTCACCTTGCGTCGGATAATTCACACCGAGCGTATGGTCGGGATAATGAACTTCCCCCGTCTCCCGCCCCCTCCCCAGAAGCGTTGACTATTACAACGAATCTCACCTTGCGTCGGATAATTAACAATCAGAGTATCATCGGGATAATGAACAGCTGAGCTGTAGACGAGCGAGCCTCCGTGAATGTAGACGACGACTGGGCAGGAGCCGTTGGACTGAAATATAATCATTAATATCCACAATAGAGTGCGAAATACGGATAATGGTCTCTTCATTCCGCGCACTCTTTCACCGTTCGAGCGAGTGAGAGAGCGCGTAAAATGAAGAGACGATTGCCCGTATATCGCACTCCAATCCACAATCAACACCTGTGAGACCACACAAGCCTAAACCTCCATGAACAGTCAAATCTTAATTCCGTGTGCTTACTCGACACTAGCAACACACTCAACAGGATAAATTTTTGATATAAGACGTTTTAAAATTTGATAATCTTAGTTGCTGACCTCCCGGCACTCCTTCGATGTGTAAATATTCAGGGTGAGACAATCCTCGGAGAATCCGGTCACATACCCATCCCATTTCGACGTATTGATCTGCGCGCATGCTGGACCCGCACTGAATGTTTCAATATTGGAATAAAGGTGAAAATAATCTATGCACTTCCTGTAAGGAGCTCAAGAAACTTCTGATGAATTAGCCAAATTACCAAATTAGAAAACCATACAACGTTCCATCAATCGTGTAGTTCCAGGCCTGTGGCGGCTGCGGTTTCTTCCATCGTCTTTCTTTTATCGGAGGAGCAGCGAATGGAATTTTCTGAATATACAGACACACATCAAAAAACAAAAATACACGCACCTCACCTTATAAATTTCTCCAGTAAATCCATTACTCGCTCGGTACTCGTAGCCTCTAATTGCTCCGTAGGACGTTCGAACGATAGGGTAATTGGTCAGAGATGATACAATGGTTGGAAGAACAAGTGGAAAAATGAGGATGAGGCAGCTGTCGCGCATTGAAAGATGTCAGACTCATTGTGCTTCGTGCTGTGAAACGAGGCGTTTCGCCCTGATAAGAAGCGGTATTGCTCATGGTATGGGGAGCTTTATGGAAGGGTGTTGCGTGTCACTCGATGGTTTGACTCTCTCACTCTCCTGTTGTCTATCTCCGGTATATATAGAGGAAGAGTCAGGCTGTGTCCTGATGCGCTACGATAAGGTTCGCGTTTGCGCTCATGGGCGCATGAGATACAGGAATTACCTTTACCGTACCTTTGCTCACGGTATGAACCCTTTATGGAGGGGTGTTGCATGACAGCAATAGTTTGAATCGATATGGGGAAGTGAGAGAGAGCGATGCAACATCAGGGAGTCAAGCTGTATCACTCTTCGTGCGATGGTTTGAGACTGGTGGTGCGGTCTCTCATTATATATGCTCTCTCATTGGCTAACGTCTCTATAGCTATAGCGGAGCGGCGCTGTGGCGGAGAGCTGTATCCTGACTCAACTGAGTCGATGTCACTCCGCTTGCGATGGTTTGACGGGTTTGACTCTCTCAATTTCCTGTGCTCTCTCATCAGCTAATGTAGCGTTAGAGGCAGGCTGTGTCCTGATGCAGTGTGATAAGGTTTGCTTCTTACGTGTGTGCTCTATCCTAAACGCCAATCCGCAGTAGAGCGATACTATCTCGCCGGTCAGAGAAGCGAGAGATTATTTTGAATAGAGAGAGAGTTGAGAGATGGTTCGTGCTTCGTGTCTTGAATGGTTTGCTTCCTCGGTCGTGTGTCTTGAGCCCATCTCCTAAACGCCAACCATCACTGCAGATATAATGTGCATTGAAGCGAAAAGGTAATAAAGATCGCGTAATCCAGACAACTACATCCTGTTAGGAGCCACTGCAATTTTTATTAACTTATCAACGATATTTTACAATTAAATCAATCATGCTTACGCTTCATCTGCATCTTTTCTACCAATCTTCTACATACGAATATAACAAATGTTGAGGCCAAATAAATAAGACACAATACTACGAGAGTCCAAAATATCGCAGTGTCCCATCCGATCTGCACCAAGTGGTGGTAGTCGGCGCCCGCGAGACGGTAGTGGAAGGAGAGATTCTGAATGGAGTGCATGCGAGAAAATAGGTTTGAAATCGAGAGGAGAAAGTCCTCGCGGATCGCGGGGAATTAATTTTAGTTATTCAATAAATGGTCTGGTCTGTAACGGCACAGATGATGGAACTAAAGGTTCTGAAGAAGGGCATTCTAACGGATTCAGATAGTCTAGGAACCTGGAACTTCGCAGCATATTCGATTCCTTCGAGGAACGTTCTCTGAGGAGTCTCGGGCTGGGCAGCAATCATCTCAGCAATCTCCCTGGCGCGATTGCGATATCTGCGATGCTTATTCATGTTGGATCTGAAAACGTTTGTAAAGTTGATAATGTCTACCTTGCATCATGTAGAACTTTCTCCAGTGCATGGTAAAGATTCTCTTCGGTTATCTCCGAATTCCTCACGATTTCTCCTATTCCTAGAGTACGCGCGCGCTTGGCATTGTGCTGCAAAGGTAAGAGGAACCCGCAGTTTTGCACTAGGTCGGATGAGTACTATTTCGCAATGCCGAATATGACATTACCGTTGTCTCTCGCCTACTTCCGGTTCTCATCCGACCTAGCACCCCAACTGCGATTCACGTGGTTATAATACATTCTGTTGGGATGGCCTAAGCTCTTATTCAGGACTACTACACCGCGTGATCTAGTCACTACGAAATTCGCCGATACGTGCATTGTGCGCTTACGTTGTGCTGTGATTGTTTGCGATGATAATGACGATAAGGATGACAACAGAAGAGCAACATTCTCGTCTCTTCATTTCGCATGCTCTCTCGCCCGTCAGAAAAACGAGATGTGAGTGAGCCGATTCGATGGGGTAATCGATGGTCATCAAACCATCTTCCTTCTCTCATTTTCTCTCTGTAGCTCTCTTTCTCTCTATAGCTCTCATGCGTGCGTGATGTTTGAGGGGGCGGGGAGAGAGAGGGAAAAGGTGTCATCGATATGAGACACTACACGTACCACTTGATCAGCAAATAGAGGAATCGCAACAACTGGCACTCCGGCGAAAGCAGTTTCCGTGAAGGAGTTCAACCCCATGTGGGAGATGAAGGCGACTACTCGAGAGTCGTCTTAATGTCGAAATTATTGTGGATTAAGAGGCCGCTTACGAAGTAAATCCGTTTGCGGTAGCCACTCCATATTGTAGATGTTAGTGGCATTCATAGGAGTTTTGCCATCGAATTTCCATAGAAAGTTGTAGTCGGGGAATCGCTACAAATCAAGAGTAACCGTAAAAATGCGGGTAGCATCACCTTGAAAGTGTTGACAAACACGCGCTTCAGGTCTTCACTGAATTTCTCAGGAGTGATCTGAGTGCCGAAAGAGAAGATAACAGTGCCTTTCTTGGATAGATTCAGTAGAGAATCAAGTTCCTGAGAATCAATTCAGTTGATGAATTTTACTTAATTTCAAACTTCACTCAGAGGTTTCGGACTTGATCGTCCAATTCCTCCGATAAATTTAATTCTGAGTGAAGTAGGTACTGGTTCCTCCAGTAGAGGATGCGAATTGGAGAAATCGAAGGAAATTTGCTTGCCGATTTCCCTCACATCCGGAAAATCGACGCCAAAACGTTTTCGGAACTTTTCGGTCTAGAAATATTCCGTTCAAGTAAATAATTGTTCGTCAATCTCACAATCGTGCCCTGGGCTTTACCATGAACGTATCTGTCTCTGAGCGTCCTAAGCGTCTCTAGGACTCGTCTTGTAAAAGTTAATCGATTCTCATAACTCTCGAAGAAAACGGCTGAAATTTCAAAGTTATTGAATTTTCCTGAAAAGGGACTCAACAGTTCTCATACAACGGTAGCTCCGGTAATCCAGCAAAGTAGTATTGCGTAGGATAAAGTGCAACGGCAACATAGCTGACGACTGGGGATATCTGAATTATTTTTTAAACAATTATTAATAATTACGTTTCAACTTTGTATTGATGAGCCAGCGCAAACGGGCAGAGATCATAGCCACTAATGAGTCCAAGGTCGTAATTGTTTGATGTCAACATCTCCTTGACCTCAGATGAGTCAAGTAGAGCTGAATGCATCGAATCGAGAGTTAAAAGAACGCTTGAAAAGGACAGTCCGGATGAAATCTCTCCATTTCGCGCGCTCTCTCGTCGCGCTGCTCGATGAGAGAGCGTGAGGAATGAAGAGAGTCCTAGATCGAAACCGGAAAGTACCATACCATCACAAAACGCTCCAACAGTATCCATAAACGTATTAGAGTGAAGTGATTTCAAGCGAGTCCAATCAGTCTGTTCTTGGAAAGGATTGAGCAACAGTGGGTTAACTAAACTTTTTATTTTTGAAAATATAATTATTTTCGAATGAAAAAATCTGAGAAACTTGCCGGATCCCCAATCTTTATCTCCGGGAAATGCTACTGTGACCAGGTTTCTTGTGGCGTATGATTCCTTGAGGGTTGCGTGAGAGTTGACCATGCCCATTATGACGTCCTGCATACTTTTCTTTCAAAGATTCAACTATCAGTAGTGAGTGAGAGATTTAAGAACTAACCACAGTATGACCATTCTCGCTCAGTATAGTGATCAGTTTGTCTGCGAAGCGCTCATGACTTTGGCCGCCGATCATTGCATACATGAGAATGTTGAGGGCAACCGAATATTTAAGGATGAGAAGGAAGAAAATAATGGGTGAGCGCATTCTGGAATAGATGAACTACGAGACATCAAAATGTTAATAAGAGTTGAAGAATGAGGAAGGATGGAGGCTTTTTTTATGATTTCTGAAGGAAAAAAACCTATCACTTGTCATTGTGTACAACGGTCATTGTGATTTGTGTCGAAACATGGTAAACATGATAAGAGGTATGGAATGAAAACATTGAACCAAAGTTCAGCCAGTTTTTTATTTCGTTTTGTTATTACGAGAACGTTTAGATTGAATTGTTTATCTTGCGAACAATCGGAAGATGGATCAGTTATCGATTGATCAATTGACTCGACTTTGATCTCTGATCTCTGATCTTATTTGCAGTCCTCCTTGTCCTCCTTGCCGACGATGTCCAGAGCGATGTAACTGCAAATTTATTGACTGCTTCACGATTTTTAAAAATCAATTTTCACTCATTCTGACCTTTGATTCAGCTAAAAAAGTAAACTCACGTCATATCATACACCTTCTCCTTCTCGCCCTCCTTGTAGATGAAGTTGGCAGGAATTTGGTACTTGCTCTCGCGAGTGCAGGTCTACAAAATAACTAATTAAGGTAATTAAAAATCAACCTAATTACCTTGCCCTTCTTGACTTTCGCCACCTTGCAGTCGTGGGTGATTTTAATGTACGGTGAGATGCTAAAGTTCTGAAATTGCAGTGTTAAAATCGTATATTCCAAGACTACCGTACTCTAAAACTACCGTAATCTTTTCAGTATAGGGTAAAAATAGTTGAAGGGGCCTAATTAAAGCATAGTCACTGGTATACCTCTGCCTCGCCTCCCTTGATCTCGAATTCTCCATTCTTGTTGGTGGTCGTTTCAGCGAGCTTGTCATCAAAGCTGGCTAGAGAAAAAATTTATAGATCAAAGACCAAAGATCAAAGATCAAAAATAAGACAACTGACTGGTGTCATGCTCCCACAGAACAACTTGGACGTTCTTCGCGCGCAGCTTGCCGCACGTAGCAATGCCTTTGACGGTGACGTTCTGGAAGGGATCAGGGATCAGAGATTAAAGATCAAAGATCAAACCTGCATCTTCGCCTCGGCAACGCCGATCGTGGCAACGAGAAGGGCGAGGGCGGCGAACTTCATCGTACTGGAATATATTTTAGTATTACAATGCATTTTTGTCCGAGTCCAAAAGTGAGGAATGAGATGGGAAGAAGCCTGCTACGACACAATATTGCAAATTCCTTGAGGAAGTGGGGTGTCCTAGAGTATCAGAGATGTGATGAGGAGAATGGAGGCAGGAAATTGGAGAAAGCTGAGAGATGTGATAGCTGCATGGCTCCGTCGGCTTCTTATACCCTTCAGTTGCTTCGCTGGTTTGCTATCGAGCCGGAACTCTCCATTGTTAGCCCAATTTCCCGTATTGTTGTTCCATCTTAGCCGTTGATTCATCTCACTAGCACATCCGGGAAAGAAACTCGTGATTCAGCACTATAGCAGTTAGAATGCGCTAGGGATGGCTTGGCAAGAAATGACTCTCTTTATTCTGCACGCTCTCTCACCACTGCGACAGGCAAGAAAGTAGGCGAAATGAAGAAACGATTTCTTCCAAAGCCATCCCTAGAATGAGTGCATCTCCTCATTCAGCAAGCTCTTTCTGAGTGAGACGTTATAGTGCGCAAGATAACGAGAATCAGAAATTTTCTGGGATTCTTCATGAAGATCCGGCACTGTACTAGTCAGCGCCTTCCAGGGCTCTGCAAAATTTTACGACACTCTCATTTCGCAATGCTCTCTCTCCTGTCAGAGACGACGAGAGAGCAAGCGAAAGTGGGAGAGTCGTAAATTTCTTGCACAGCCCTGATGCCTTCTCGTTCACGGTTGTCAGATTTTTGTTGCTCTCTCACCGCTGTGGACGAAAATGTTGCGTGAAGGAGTGAGGGGTTCTTCATCTCGACTCATCGCTATATGATCGTCGATACCAAGGACCCGCCAAATCGCCCTCAAGGGAAATTGGTAGTGACTAAATCACAGATTAGGCTCTCTGGACTGAATTGGCCTTGAAAATAACCGCTGGCCTAGCAGTGGCTCACCGCAGGACACAAATACCTTGAATAACGGTGTCACCTTTACCGTTACCTTTGCTGTACGATCTACTGTTGGGTTGTTGTGTACATAAGTGAAGGGATGAAGACATTCTCAAGAGAAACCGAGCAGTCAACGACAATATTGCACTTTTGATGTGTTCCACAATTGCTGCTCTCCTATTGGATTTTTTGGTCATAATAATTCATCATCACTTCTTAGCGCGGACCCGATTTCTTTACTGCGCGCATCGTTCCATAAAGCGGTGTGAAACCTGTGCAATCATATTGTTTTTACGGTCTCATTTGTTCCCGTCAGGTGATCTAAAATTATTTGTGATTGGGTGACTGCATTGATAATACGCTGCCCATGAAGAAAAGATTTACATGTAAATCTAGAACTAACGACAAATCAATACAACAGAGTAAAGTAATCGTTTAAAAAATTATTTATCGTTCGGTAAGTCAATCGGTTAGCGAAAAAGTATGTGAATTGTGATTTTCAATCACTCAATTCATCGTCGACTAACATCTCTTTAGTTCTCCACGGTCGAGGGCGATGTTTCTGAAAAAAGTCAAAATAATTTTACTCTTGAATTTTTAGCAGAATTTCTATAGCTTGCGTCAAAATTTGTTCGTAAAAAGTAAGCGATAACTGACCCCAAATCATACACTTTCTCTTCCTTTCCTTCTTCAGTGATGTACTCCTCGGGAATGACAAACTTGGTGCTGCGCACGCATTTCTAAAAATAAAATAAAATGTATGAATGATAAAGAATTATTTCAAGTTAGCCTAATCACCTTGTTCATATCGGGATTCTCCAAGGTATTGCAGTTACTGTAAATGATGACGTTTGCATCCATGCGTCCTCTCCACTGCAATCATAGTTATTAAATTTAGACAGCTTGATCAAAGATCAGCGGTTCATGTCCGAATTCGAATCGCTTCTACTGTGACTATAATTGTATTTCGTAAAGTGGCTCTTAAAATATGCAATTGTATTGTATAATACCTCGTTATTGAAACCGTAATAGTGCTTGTTATCGACAGAGAATCGTCCTTCTTCAGTCATCATTTCTGAGAGCATATAGCCTGAGTCTGCAATGGAATATTGCATGTTACGCCAGAGTTAAAAGCAAGTTTTCAGGGATTCGAACCGAGTATTGAGTAAGGATGATGCACAAGGCAAATTTAAAAAAAAGAAAGACTTACATCGTTCTTCACCGTTCCATAGCTCGACCTCGGCCAAAGCCACAGGTTCATTATTGCACATAGCAACGCCTTTCACAATCACGGTCTGAAAAAGTGTCAGGGAATTTGTAAAAAAAATTTGCTACTCAAGAACTAGGAATCGAATTATATTATGGGGTCTTGATCAAGAACCGGAAATCTAAAGTTGGGATGGGTTCGCAAGAAATCTCTTCATTCTGCACGCTCTCTCGCCTCTCTGACCGGCTGGAGAATAAATGAAGATCCGATTTTTGGCGAAGCCATCTCTAATCTAACGATCAAAGATCAACGCTTACCGGCATTCTCGCCTCAGCGATGCCGATCATGGCAACGAGAAGAGCGATGTTGAACTTCATTATCCTGAAGAGTAGAGGCGAGAGAGTGTACGAACTTAAGAGACGATTACCCGTATTTCGAACTCAAGAAAATAGTCAAATGGTGAAGGTGTTCCGCTCCTTCAACTTTTTATACGCCTCAGCTGTCTAGATGTTTTGCCTTCAACCCGGATCTTGCCATTGTTAGGCCAATTTCCTGTATTGTTGTTCCATCTTAGTCATTAATTCATCTCACATCCGGGAAAGGGAGAACTGATCTGACTCTCTCACTTTCCCATGCTCTCTAGGTTCTCTAATCGATGATGGAGCATGTCGAAATAAGAGAGTCGGACTGCAAGTGTTCTCTCGCTGCTCTATCCGGTGAGAAAGTGTGGTGAATGGGAAGCGAAATGATTCACTCCGGAAAGCCTAGTCATTACTGTACGATCGACGTTCTGCTTGTTGTAGACGTAAAGAAGTGGGGGCTTTTTTCAATTAACAAATTTTGTTTTATTGTACAATAATAATGTTTCATTGTGTGCGAACAACAAATATTATGACGCCGAGAGCACATCCAAATAAAATAAAATACGGAAAATGATAAGATTGATCAGAGTGAAAAACTAGCTTGTTAAATTGAATAGGATCGTTGAGAATCTGAATGAGCGTTCACAAGGCGCGGAACCTCAACTCTAACCTTCTCGTGAACTGTTGTTATCGTCTTATCAAACTCCGCCATCTCCTTGTAATAATTAGTGAGATCTTGGTGATAACCTGAATCATGTTTTAGTTACACTTTTTAAATTTATTGTACCGTATTTCATCTTGGGCGACGTTTCATCCGCAAAGCTTTTATTAATGGAATAATAGTTCATCAACTCGGGCTTGAACTCTTGCCAATCTGTTAATTTATTTTTTTACGATTATCAGTATTTAATAAATAAATACAAATATTATTAATATACCTGGAGCGAGCGGTAATCCTCGAATGAAGTTCGTAAAGTAAACAGGATAGATACGGCTCAGCCATTGCTCATTTTCGTCCTTTAAAAGAGCTTATATTACATGTTTGTCGGAAGGAGTGTGTTTGTAAAGGTATTTCACACAAAGCATCAAATGTTCGTGTCTGTTTTTTTTTGTAGTTTTTTATGTTTGTTATTATTTTCGTTTTTTAATATAATTCCCACTCTCACCAACTGACGCGGCTGGCTGCCCATAATGAAGTAGAGATCATCCGCATGCATGGCGTGTTCAGGATAGTCGAGTTGGTAGAGATAGACCTGGAGTATCATGTTTCAAGTTGGTGGTCAATGTTCCGAGTAAATCTGCTACTTGTAATACTTGTAACAGCAGTTTAGTGTCCGGAGTTGGGCAGGAGGGACTTGGGATGGATTTGCAAGAAATCTTCTCTTCGTTTTTCGCCTGACCGACAGACGAGAGAGTGGGAAAAAAGGTGACGATTTCCCGAAATTCGAAAAGAGATGGGCAGAGAGGTACCACATCTCCTCACCTCCGCTCCAGTATTTGCTTGGCTGCTGGCGAACAACGAAGTTGTCATGAAGAGCGCTTGTGATAGCGTGTCGTATCCTGGATCTGAATTATTTTCTTCTCAATTTGTTTCGCTTTTCGAGGAAACTTTTCACACAAAGAGAGCATTTCCCTGCATTTCCACATATTTCGGTAGGTCAATCAACTCACCGTACTCTCCTGTCTTCAGATCATTGAAGTACTTCCGCACGCATGCATCCTTGTTGTAGACTCCGAGCACGTCAGTTACCTCAAAATATTTGATTTTTCTTATTATCTCTTTTTTTTCTAATTTTCCCACTGTTCTCTCAGGTTTTCAGTCACGAAACCTGGTTGATATTGTCGTTCGCTTTGCTCGCAGCTAGCCGATCATTGCTGAATTCATTCAGCATCGTGCCGAGCAGCAGCTTCGTAGGCTGAAAAAGTTAATTAAATAAAATAATAATTAATAAAATAAAATAAAGCACCACTGGAAGCTGGCTCATGTGCTCCATTTGATTGTCCCTTAGCTCCATCATATTGTGAATAGGCATCAACTCCCCCGTCAGGGTGATCCCACTGAGATGCAAGGGAGAGAACATATCCTCTCCGCCTCCCGCAGCCGAGGCTGCGTCGAGGATTGTGCTGAATTCCATTGAAATTATCAGAGATTTGTCCGAATCGGGATTATTACAGGATGCACTCACTCTGAGCTTAGCGGTCGCATGCACTTTACGATCTCCTTAGCAGTACCGGAACACTGAAAAATTAGAATTATCGTTATCTCAAAAAATGTACCAACTCCCAGCTTCGCAGCTATTAAATGCGATCGGTTCACTTGCTTCTCCTCGCCTTCCAGATTCATTGTGGTACTCATGCCGATAGCTCGAGAGAACAATGGCGGTTCTGAAAAATGAACAATTTTGAAACATTAAAAACAGTAATTAGTGATGTATATACGGCCGCCCCTCTTATTCTTCGTTTCAAACAATCTGTTATTCCTCTATCATTTCAATACGTCAAAACAGTCGTGTTCAGAATGAATGGGATACGGCAATACGTTTTGAAATCCGTTTAGATATTAGTTATGCCTTGAAAAGATGAATGCGTACCTCCAGCTTTATTCACTGCAGGGGAGAACGTGAGAGCTAGAGCAATGGTTGCGCCCGTTGAGTGGCCCATCACTGTTACCTGTTTTTTTATTAATTGTTTAACAAATTAATTAGCCGAACCTGATCGCGCTCGCCTCCAAAATAATGAATTTCTCGTCGAACGAAACGCAAGCTTTCCAGAATGTCTCAAAAACGTTTTTGCTTAAAAAAAAAGAAAAATTGCAATAACCATGCACCGCGAGATTAGCCGGAAGCGCATTTTCATCGCCCAGCGCGGCTACTCCAAAAATGCCCAACCGATAGGACATCGTGACCATGACAACGCCTGTAATGAAGGGATTACTTGAGAAAAACAAAAAAAGCAACAAAAACAACAAAAACAACCTTGTTTTGCGTAGTTTGTAACGAGTTTCTCGTCGGTGAACAGCGTCACGCCGCCGAACAGTGCAGAGCCTCCATGAATGTAGACAACAACCGGGCAGGGCGACTGCAATTTGTGAACTTGTTGTTTGTTGTCGATTGATTGTCTTTGTTGTTTGTTTTTGCTGTTGTATCATTTCTTTTCGGTTGAAAATGAAGATATCACTGCCCGCACGCTCACCACTCTGCATATTTGCGACGTGTACACATTGAGAGTCAAACAGTCCTCTGAGTATCCCGTTACGTAGGCCTTGAATTGCGATGGCTTGGCAGGAAATGACACTTTTTTTATTCTGCGCGCTCTCTCGCCTCTCAGACCGGTGAGAGAGTACGCGAAATGAAGAGACGAGCGAAGCCATCCCTACCTTGAATTGCGACGGGACTTGCAAGCAGGCTGGACCGAAACTGCAAACAATTATCCTATCTCTCATTATTTTGTCTTGAGTATCAACGCGAGATGCGCCATTGAAGAATTGATTGTGTGCGGTTAGATTGAATTAAGAAATAGGATCTCGATAATAAGAGAGAGTTCAAGAGAGAATAATTCTGCATCAATCGCTGTATTTACAGCAAAACTGAGCTCACAACGTTCCGTCGATAGTCTCGTTCCACTTCTCTGGAGGCACGGGCTTTCTCCATCGTCTCTCGCCAGTGGGTGGAGTCGCGTAGGGAATTTTCTGAATGTTTCAAAAAAGTAATTCAATTTGTCCGAGAATCATGGCTAACTCACCTTGTATATTTCCCCAACAAAACCATCCTGAGCTCGGTACTCGTACCCTCGCACTGCGCCGTATGAAGTGTGCAATATGGGAAAGTTGCTTAGGGATGATGCAATCGGGAAAACGAGAAGAAGAAAAGCGAAGGTTGTCATTTGGATCCTTCTCTGGAAATACATGAATTCATGAGCAAAAGATGCAAATGAAACAATTATAAAAAAACTGAACTGTTGGCCCCTCAAACCTGGGGATGATTGTCCGTTGGTGTCAAACTATCGTGAAACGCCAGCTGATAACAGAATGTTGCATTCAAGAGGTTTCGGATTGCATGCAAGAGAGGTGAAATGAATGAGTAGGAAATAGCAATGAGTGCACATATTATTGTTCTTTTTCTTATTCATGTAATGTATTCCTGGAACATAGACTACAGGATACTAAATAGCTGTGTGCTGTGATGACTGTGATAATGATCATCGAAAAACAGATTTGGGATCTGATCTTACGAATCAGTGTAGGCGCCTTACATACATGTTGCTCACAGGACGATTTAAAAGTAAATTATGCCTCTCGTTCCTCTTTTTACTTGGTGAAACATATAACAAGTTCTGTATTTGGAGGTCTAAGTGAAAATATTTGGAATATCTGAATTCTCAAATAAGCTCTCTTCTTTAATTTGCCTGAGATGCCTCACAATCCGACCCTCGATCCCTCTTCATTGACTTTTCAGCGTCTTTATTAAGTTTCAATTTTTCAATTAATGTTTCAATGCGCACATGACCCGCATTGAAACATTAATGTCCCGATGTTTCAATTGCTTTTGCACGTTTCAATGGCGTTTTCAAGCTCTTTACGACTTCTTTTTTGTGCTTTTTCCCCTATTATTAACAGTGGATCATGACACGCATTGCAACATTGACACATCGATAAAACACTGTGTTTCGTTCGCGTTTGACTGTGTCTTATCAGTGAGGGCATCAAACCGTCCGCGCGTGCCATCGTGAAGAGAGAATGGCAATGACCCTGTCCATAAATAAAGAGCTAGTCCTCGAGGGCTTAGATGGGAAGACATTTGAAAATGATGACATTTATCGAAAAATCTCACACAGAAACGAATAATCTTCCGAGTTATCAACTCACAGCCAAATTCGCACAGTAAATATTATAAACATAGTGATTATCACTTCTTGAAAACTCGATAAATTTCTGCTAATTTTCCCTTCCAAAGTGATAGCAGACGTGCGTTTCATCGAGTTCCACTTCAGTAGAACTCTGAAAAGCATATTGGATGCCTATTTTCCTCTGACTGCTCACTTCTCTCCCATCTCTTTCACTTTCTTCCTGTTATTGTCCGACATTTTGATAGGAGGCCACTCCCCGAAAAATTCGGGTATTTCCTGAAATTTAAAAAAAATGATATTAGAATAATTGAAAAGTTACTGACATTATTGAACACGTCGTCTGCTTTTTCCCGCCAATTTCTTTTCAATGTCAATGATTCTCCGATTTCGAGATAATTCATCGTACTATCGGCTCTTGGAATGGGAAGTTCTCTGAAAAAATTTTTTCTCTGCATTCAAAAAACATACAAAAGACTTACCCATTCTTCGCGAAATATGTCCATATTCCACCCATGTAATTTACTACGGCATGATCCGAAGCTTAAACAAACTTCACAACTTATTTTATAGTTTTTACTGACCCGTCGCATTGTACGTTTCCCATCGGTTCGGATAGAAGAAGAGGTAAGGAAGGTCAGAACCGTGCGCGACAGCTGATTTTTTTATTCAATTATCCAATTTTGAATTAGTCAACTTACGAATCCAGTCGTCCATCTTAACCGAGTACGGCAACAAGCTCCGATAAGCGAACGTGAACAACCAGACATCTTCGTTGCCAGCTCTCCGGTGCCTTGAATCGAATTTATGACCTCAAAGCCTAATAAATTGCCCGAACCATTGCGCATCCCGCGAGATCATTGAAGAGAATCCGGCACCGGTCATCATCTGAAGATGAATGTTGTGCATAGAAAATCGTCGGACGGAATTAATCTGAGATAATGATATCATAACAACTAACCTCAGCAACGAGCCTGGCCCATCCCAAATGGTCTTCATCGGAAGGAGTGTAGCCATTGGAGTAACTGGCAGTGACCATATCGGAGAATTGTTGTACTGTTGCCTGAAATTGACGAACATATTGCATAATGATGATGAAATAGGTTAATCTCACAGCATCAAAATAGGGCATGCTGAATTGGAGTGCATCCCGGATGGTACTCGCCGTGATATTTGACAGATTCCCAGATAGGACTCCCGGCACTGAAGTCTATTGGTCAAATCCAGCTATTGTGCTTTCTATGTAACATGACCGACGCAAAAACAACAACAACAACATTAAGCTCACAAAACAAGGCGTATTCCTCGAGCATGTCTCCAATTAGGACGGGGTATTTCGGTCGACTCGCAGCCAGAACTTCCGGGTAGTCCGGTAGGAAAGCACCGTCGATGGCGACGCCCCAGTTCAGGCCATCACCTGACTGGATCACTAATTAATCATTAATTTAATAATTAATGATCGTTAATTAATCAGTTAATCATCAATCAATAACTAACGTTATCATATTCAATTAGATCTTCCGGACGAGCGCTCTGGAGACACTCGAGAAGGGTCTGATCGGCTCTCTCGGAACCCCAGTCGATGAAGTTGGATCGACAAATCTGTAAAGTCAGCATTAGAACTGGAGATAGCGAAAGCTAATGCACCGACCGGGAGTCGAACCCGCTTATTCTGCTTTTCGGGCAGGAGCTCTACCGCTGAGCTACCTGTGCAATCAGTCACTGACCTGGCGCGCGCGTGCCCGATGCACCGATCCAACGGCATTGTCAATTATATCAAGTTGCTGCATGGACGAACCGGAAGATTGGATGAGCTGGTGGAAGAGGCCTGGAATCATCATCTTTGTATCCACTGGTCATTCTATCTTTTTATTCTATCATACTATCCAGGTCATTTATTTTCGATTTGAATCAACATTCTTCGTGCATTTATCCTCACAAAAATCTTGCAATTTTAAATTTTTTTATTGTTTTTTAATGTTTACAGCCCGGAAATGCCACTAAGAATTTCATTTAGTCACCTCTCGCAAGTGGTGACAGAGACAGATCGGCAACGGAAATGGCACCTGCGCTCTGACCGAAGATTGTGATACTGGTAATTATTGGAATGCCGAATTGTGTCTCTCCTTTCTCTAACCGACAGAGAAAAAACAAGAGAGGATGCGAAAGAAGATAGATGGTTTTTTACCGACTGGAATCGCCTCCAAAGTTGCTGATTTCCTCGTTAACCCAGCGAAGTGCGAGAATCTGAAAGGCATATTCTCATATTCGGATGAATATATCAGAATATATATGACTACAACCTCCACCACCCTACACACAGAAACTATTTCGTCGCAGCACGGGCGTGAACAAATTATTATAATTAATACTATATAATAGGCTACAATATTTTGCATTGACAGAAGCACACACCTGATCGTACATCCCTCGATTGGGCGGAAATCGCTCTGTGAATGTAGTAAAGAACCCCAACAAGCCGATCCGGTACTGAATCGTCACAACGACCACACCGCGAGAGACGAGATTGCGAATTATTCCCTGTTGTTATTATTGTTATTGTTATTGTTTTTGCTATTTTTATTTTTAAATTAGAAAAAACTTGCTTTCCAGTGGAACCTATCAGCGCCGCCACTCGTGAACGTGCCGCCGTGAATGTAGACCATGACGGGGAAGTTTCCGGCAATCTGCAAATGTTTTTTATCGATTATTCCTGATTTTTGGGTCAGAATTCCGAGAAAATACGGAAAAACGAACATGTGGAGTAACAACATTCAGGTAGAGACAGTCCTCATCGACATTTGCGAAGCCATGTTGCCAGCAGCGAGGTCTGATTTTTTAAATTATTTTTTGAATTTAATATTCAAAATATTTAAAATCTCACCGGTAGTAAGTCGCATTGTGCACCGCTTCTCGCTCGTTGTACTGACAAATGTCCTCGGGCAACTATCGGGCAATTATTAGTATCAATGTTTTATTATAAATAGCAATTAACAAAAAAATTAAAGCATTCACCGAGAATCGTCGCTCTCCTAGCGGCGCCTTTGCGAACGGAATTCCGAGGAACACTTGGCCATACCCGAAAAATCGCTGCGACGTATCATTTCCGTAATCTGCATCGAAACCCTAAAATAAATTGAAAAAAGAGCTGAATATATATCCTTCAAAAAATGAAAATACGCAAGAACAGTACCTGTACTGAGCCTCTCGAAGTTTCCACTGTGATCGGCACACAACCATAGATTGGCAAGAGTGAAATGGAAAGAAGTAACCGGTTCATAGTAAAATTATGTCATGTGGATTGATTTCGAGACACTTTCAGATTGATTGGTTTCTCTGATCCTTCAGATAATATCGGAAACGAAACAGCTTGCAAACCGCTAACAATCCCTCTTAGCTTAATCACGCGTTCTTATCAGTTGCTCATGTGCAAACCGTATCGAAGTGAAAGCGAGTTCAGATCATGACATCTCCATAAGTTTTGCATTCTTTAACATCAGTTTTATACAACAAATAATTAATATCGATCGAAATGATATTCAGAATGAATCATAACCACGCTCCCTTCCACAGCAACAACAGAAGACTCGCCTGAAGCAATTACACGCGCAACACAGCAAACACAGCGCGCCCACTACCACACAGAGCATGATGATAACATCGACTATAGTCAGGGAGGAGAGGAAGGTTGAGAAGTCACCAGAGAAGTTGAGGAACTTGTACTGCACGGGGGCGTTGAGGGTCTGAATAATTCTCATTAGTGATGTGCTTGTTAGGAAAGTGAATGATCGCAAAAAAAGACAAAAAAGCACTGAAAAGTGACCTTAATCTTAGCCGCAGACAGACCCTTGTCGTACTTGATCAGCTCGTCGTAATACTGAGCAAGATTGCTCTGAAAGCCTGGAAAACGATTTCATCATCTCCATTTTGCGCCAGGAAGTCGCATTGTCATATTTCATACCGTATTTCGTGTGCGGATAGACATCATCCTCTCGACTTCTGTTCACGGAGTAGTAGTTCATGAGAAGGGGAGTCACGGGCGACCAATCTGAATTTGTTTCGAAATTGGAATTCGAATCCAACTCGCTAGTTTTTTTCGCTGTTACCTTTCGCTAACTGCTCTCCTCTGATAAATTTGGAAAAGTAGCGAGGATACACGCGACTGAGCCACTTCTCGTTCTCGTCCTATGAATATTTTAAGTATTTATTTATTTTGACTCCATTGTTGAGATCCAAGCGAGCAAAACACACATCAGTTTTGATTGGCAGGATTACTATCATTCTGTTTCATTCTTGCATGCAAGACAGCAGATATTGGTGGGTTCAATGTTTGGTTTGTGCTTATCAAGAATGTGCAAGAACCGGTTGAGTGACAGAATCCAACACTTAAAGGGGGACAGGCACGAAGCGAGAGAGAGTCATCTTAGCCAGAGGGTATATTGGGCGCGCTCTCTCCATTTCGCACGCTCTATCGCTCGTTGCCTGCACAGCAGGGTCATTTGGCACACAGCCAATTGATCATATCTCGGTTTGAACTCAAAGTGATAGTCTGGGAGTTTTGAAAGTGTAGTCGGGTAACGACGACCCATCATCTCACGTCGAGAGCTCTGTTAGCCAGATATTCGTGCCTATACCCCTTTAATCGACTTTGCAAGCAGGTCAGCTGAGTGAGTAGAATGATTGACAGGATCAAGGCGGTGAATACAACATGACTAGTTCAGCTACGCAATGGAAAATCACGAACCATTTCGTACTCATGAAAGCCGAGCACGAAGTAGGCGTCGTCGGCATGAGCCCCGTGCACAGGGTAACCGTACTCGTAGAGATAGGCCTGAACAAACATTAACAAATAATACCAATGACAACAATAATATGAATTTTGACTGCCTTTTCTGGATACGCTGGACAAAGCTCGGCCTGTGCAACACACGCATGAGTTCTTAGTACAGCCAGGTGTTGTGTTTTAAGCCAGGTTTTCAATTGCAAGTTGGCATGATTAAATCTAGACCAACCTCTCCTCCAATCTGCGCCGTGTACTTGGCATAGACATGCGCGGTCATGATGTATTCCGTAGAAGCCAGATTATAGCCCGGGTCTGAAATATATTTTCGAAATATAACCCTGTTTTCGATTGCTGGGGACACATAAGCCTGACGAAAGCGTATTGTATGTTCGGAATTGTCCACACGAATTGCAACTCACTGAATGCTCCCGATTCCACATCTTTCACATACTTGTCTTCGCACTCTTCATTCTCGAGTCCGAGCATTCGATTCATCCTGAAGATGGTTGGAACGCCGCCTTGAATCTGTTATTGTTATTGTTTTTGTTTTTGTTTTTGTTTTTGTCTTAACCTCAAAGATAGTGGATCCAATCATGAGTCGGACCGGAGTCTTATCATCTCTAAATTCTCGTTCGCTCGTGATCGGAAAGAGTTCTCCGCTCATGGTGATACCACAGGGGGCCTGAATTTCTGATTTGGCTTCATAATGCATCATCACTAGTCAATCACTAGTCAACCTTCTGCGACAACACATGCGGTCCATTCACTTTGTATGAGGCAGCGACGATAGACCTTGAAAATTTTTTTCGAATAATAAATAAATATGCTAACTCAGTGTCCAGCAGTCTCATGCAGTCCACGATCTCACGAGCAGTCCCAGAGCACTGCAAATAAGATGAAAAGTCAATAAAAATGTTTAAATACTTCTTCATTTGCTTCTCTCACCGACCAGAGACACGAGAGAGCATGATAATGCTGTGAACAGTGTCACTGCCTAGTCTCACTCTCTAGTCAGATAAATGGACTAGAGGGGTCGGAATGAGGGGAGGCGAGCAATGGAATTGAGAGTTCGTCTCCCTCTCATTCCGACCCCTCTAGTCGATTTGTCTGACTAGAGAATGAGACTAGGCAGAGACACTGTTCACAGCATAAATGTTCTCACATTCAGTTCCTTTGCCACATCATGACTCCTCTCCACGGTCTTCTCGCGGAATTCGAGTACTCCGTTCCCACTCATTACTATGACTCCGTCGATCAGGCGTTTCTCTGAATTGAGATTTATCTTAACGCTATTTTCTTGCAACCTTTATTTTTTGACGTAAAGTATGCACGAACTGACTAGATTTCAAACAATAAAGTTGATACCTCCCGGCTTCGAAATCCCAGGAGAGAAGGCGATCATCAGGGCGTAATGGCCGCCTTCTGATTGGCCGAGAAGAGTGATCTGAGAGAGTGATTATAATTGTCAATTCGCAATTTTTGGTTCTTCTGTACATTCCGATATCACCAACCTTGAGTTACTCATTGCAATGAAGGAAATTCAATAATTCTACGGGCGAAAGTAAGCAGAGGGAAGACTCACCCGCTCCTTGTCGCCTCCGAAATTGCCGATTTCTTGTCGAGTGAAGTTCAGGGCGGCGAGAATATCTGAAAAAGTGCGTCATCTATCGAATCAAATTAAAAATGTGGATTATGCAACGCAAGATTTCGTAAATCTAGTCGAATATTCAGCCAATTTTGAAACTTTTAGGCAAATTTTGCCAATTTTATGCTATTTTTTACGGTTTTAGCATGAATCCGAACCATGCAATGCCAGATTCGCCGGTAGAGCATTCTCATCGCCCAAATCCATCGCTCCGAGGGCGCCCAGTCGGTAGGCTGTAGTGACGACGACGATTCCTGCAAAGCCAAATTTACAAAATTAATTTAGATTCAGATAACATTCGAGCTGATTTGCAATTAATTAATGAATTTCACTCAGGTGCACAATAGAGTTCGAAATTCGGGTAATCGACTCTTCATTCTGCGCACTCTCTCACCGGTCAGTGAGGCGAGAGAGTGCGTGAAATGAAGAGATAATTACCCGCATTTTGAACTCTAGTGCACAATGAGAATCGATCTGACAATGAATACTCAACAACACACTGTGCTCGATTTTTCAGTGCTCAGGGTTTTTAAAGTGCTTTTAGTGATTTAAAGCCTAGTATAATAATACCTTGCGAGACAAAGTTGCGCACGAGTGTCTCGTCCGGGAACTTCATCGTCGATTCGTAGATGCCGGCCCCGCCGTGGATGATGAAGACGACCGGACAGGAGGAGTTGGACGGAAAGTACTTCATCATTTCACTACAGAATTTCGTCTCGTCTCTTCGTTTCGCGCTCTCTCTACCGGACAGAGAGGCGAGAGAGCGTGCAGAATGAAGAGAGACATTTCGAAAATAGTCACCTCGACGCACGCCTCGCTCGTGTACACATTGAGATGCAGGCAGTCCTCGGAGAAGCCGGTGACCGGACCGGCATAGTCCTTTGTTCGCTGAGCGCATGCCGGACCGAAACTGCAACTCAGTTGGACTCTCTTCATTCTGAACGCTCTCTCGCCTCTCAGACCGGTGAGAGAGCACGCGAAATGAAGAGACGCTTTCTTGAAAACCACTATGCTGAATCATACTCACAACGTGCCATCCAGCGTCTCATTCCAGTGCCCGGCCGACTGAGGCTTTCGCCAGCGAAGAGCGCCTATTGGAGGCGCGGCGAAGGGGATTTTCTAAAATTATTGATTATTTTCGAAAATAAACCTTTGACACCTTGAATATCTGTGCTTCCGTTCCATCTTGCGCTGAGAAGATGCGGCCTCTGACTGGTCCGAGTGCAGTGTCGATCACGGGGGATTTGATGGAGAAGGCTGAGACCACGAGGAGAGCGAAGATTGCGAGGAGCATCGAGAGGTTGACAACTCAAGGAAATATACAGTGGAATGAGCTGGAGCGAGATTCCTTGCGCATGGAAGATAATTCAACGATCCTCGAATTACCAAATCGAGAGCATGTCGTTGACTTCGGATGGAAATGCGCGCTGGGTTAAGGTGATAAGCACATTTAGAGAGATAGGGAGCTGAAATCGCACATGAGAAACATTGTCTTTTACATTGTCTTTCAACACGTATACGTATTAGCTTTAATGTGTTTCGAAAGTGCAAAGTGTATTTAAAAACTCAAATATTTCATCACTTTCACGAGTGAAACCGGCCCATGTTGCTTTTCCGATTCCTAGACCCTTCCTTTCTCATCTGACACTGCACACAAAGCGGCGTTAAAGATAAGGAGGCATCTCTAAGGGTTTGAGTGACCCCGAATTTAGAAATTCTTATCGGCCTATCATGCATGGCATTGAAGTGTCTTGAACCAAAAATGTTGCGACCTGATTCCATATTTTGTCCAGATGCAACGGTTTGCATTATTTAGGGCAAAAATCGCACAGTGAAATCGAATCAAGTGAACTCTGAATGAACTCATCATTCAGCGATTTTTTTTGTAACTAATTTTTTGATTTGTAACTAATATTACATCGGCGGCTCTGATAAACTCATGTATAATGAACGGAAGAATCAAGCATGTTGAATCCACACTAGGGTTGACCGTTCGCACAAACGCACACGATTCGCAATGCAAATGGAATGACTCTCATTGCGCAATGAGACTCGATTTCGCCCTCTCATTGCGCAATCGATGCAAATTGCTCGAGTCGATTCGCAACTTGCGTTGATCGATTGCGTTGCGTCAATCCTAATGAACACGTTTATCTCTGATTCTCTTGCACTGTTTCTTGACGTAATCAGCATCAAACAATCAAATCGTATCGTCAGGAACCGAGAGCCATGGTTCGTCCTTTTGCATCAGTTATTTCTATCATGAATTGTTTTTGATCGTTATCCCCCCATATTGTATTCGATGATTGTCAATTATTTTGCAGATCACTAGAGTTCTCGTTGCAACTTGCTTGATTCTATGCTCTCTGCTGGCCTACTTTGATGGATTTGGAATCAATGGTGAATTGGCATTTTGATTTCTTAGTTACGTTAGATATTCGAAAATAAATCATTCAGGAGTGATTCCTCGAATCCAGACGCACTACAACATCGATGTCACACAAACAGCGATAATTCAGGTGTTTTCTTTTTGTTGTTATAGCAGTAGTAGTAGTTGTTGTTGTTGTTTTCCTTGTTGTTATTATTATTGTTGTTGTTTAGACCACTTCATCTATCGGATACACAGCAGCACTCACGTTGGTGTGGCTCTTTGGCGATGCTTTTGAGAGAAGGTTAAAATATATTTTACTTCCATATTTAAAAAAAACTTAATCCAGAAAATTGTTCATCACAACTGTTTCCGTCTGGATCGCATTCTCCCTTCTTTCCATCTTCATTGAATCGAATTCGTTCATGGTTTGTTGGGAATGTTTGATTGTTTCAGTGTCTGAAGCCCCATTATTACGGCTTTCTGAACAACTTACTGATTAGGAAATTAATCAGCTTTCGACTCAATTTGAACCCTTTTTAATGGAAAAAAGGGTAAAACACAGCTTTTCGTCGGCCTCCGTTCCATCGCCGTCGCTGCAGCATCCGCCTTCGAGGTGCTCGTTCCCGTGATGCTGGCAGACCTCTTCCAGGGTGAGCAAACTGTTTATTTTTGAAATGCGTGCGTCTCGTACCATAACTCAGTTTTTTCGTTGCATCATGCTTGATTCGAAGGTTTATTCTTGCATACTTTATCATTGAAACATGAATTTTTAAAGCTACCATCGAACAATTTCCTTCATCAGTTTCCAGAGTTAATTTATTCTCATTCCAGATCGAAGCCTAGGAGTTGCCCTATCCTGTCTGACTTTCGGCGAATTGGCATTCGGGTAGCAAATTATCTGTTTATTTCTGAATCCAATAATGAAGTCAGAATGGCGTCGCTCATAATCTCTTCTTGGATCATAACCAATGATGTTCCGTGGCAATCGGCGCTGGTCGCTGTGCCTCTACTGTCTAACGTTCCTCTAATCGGCGTTGTGTGCTCTAATTCGATTATTCGAGGTGTCGACCTGGCCAGGGTTGGCAATGGAATCGGCAAGAATTTTGCTGGGGCATTTCGGATTTTCTCCATGTAAGTATGCCTTTTCTCATTCGAAAATCAATGAATTGCAGCAAATCGTACCTTCTTCTAACTGCAATTGTCTCGTCATTCTTATATAATACGAGAGCGTACAACTTCTGGTTTCCGTCTATGTACATTCTAGTGTGGACCAATCTGCCGGATCTTTTCTTCGGACTCTCCTACACAACGTATGTCATTTTCAGCTTTTACTATCTCAAGGCCAAATGCCTACTGAACTGGTAATTTCCGAATAAACTCTCTGAATACGATTGTTATGATTCTGGGAACGCTAGCCGGCCTTCCCATTACAATGTGGCTCGCGCAAGTATGTATTTATTATAAAACAATTTTTTTAATGTTCCAAGATGGATTTACTTGCAGAGTTGGCGCCATGGAACGGGCCTTTGCACCGGCAGAAAAGATTTTATTCTCGCCTATCCCATAGTCGCAGCAGTCGCAGCTCCATTCAAAGATTTCCTGTTCACTCTGAGTGTATTCATGCTGGACAAGAGCTATATTTTGTGTCTGGTTCGTTTTTTTTTGTCTTGTTTTTGTTATTGTTTTTATTAATTTTAAAAATATTGCAGGTTTGCACCTTCTTCGTTGGTATTGGCTCATCGGTGTGCACGGTGTTGACGAATCAGATGATAATGGTACGCGTCTCTTCATTCTCCACACTCTCTCGTCAGTCGAACGGGCGAGAGAGTGTGCAGATTGAAGAGACGGCGTAATTTCGAAACTAATTCAGCTGGTTGTCCCACCTTCATCTCGGACTGCCGCAGTCGCTCTGTCGAGATTAATAGCATCGGTTATCGCCATACCGTCAGCACAGATCACTGGAGTGGTGAGTAATACTTTCTTTAGTCTATATTCTTCCTAGATTTAGCATAATTGAGCATGATTGAGAATCTGATTGAGCATCTAGTTGATTTCATTAAATTTTCATTATAAAATTTAGATCATGGAGGCGATTCGAGCCGGCTCGACTGCACCTTCCGACCAGTTTCGAGCCTATCAGTTGGTGAGCTGGAGCTTCTAGTATTACAGAAATTCATTCTGCTCTATTAATTCGTTTATTGTTAAAATTTCGAGCAAAATCACTTATATTAGTAAAGCAATAATGGAAGAATTTCAGGGCATGATGCTTTCCTCGTCAACACTCTTCGTCGGTGTATTATGCCAGATTATTCTTGTCTTCGTCTATTCAAAGGATTACAAAAATGCAGAAGAGAAGGAGCTGGATAGTGAGAAGACTCCGCTCATTGAGAAAACCCAGTCATGAGTTGTAATTGCTATTTTTTTAGTGTTGTTCTTCATGATGGTAATAATTAATAAATGTGTGTTAAAGGGGGACAGGCCCGAAGCGAGAGAGTGTCACCTTAGCCAGAGGGTATATTTGGCGCGCTCTCTCCATTTCGCACGCTCTCTCGCTCGTTGCCTGCACCGCAGGGTCATTTGGCACACAGCCAATTGATCATAACTCGGTTTGAACTCAAAGTGATAGTCTGGGAGTCTCGAAAGTGTAATCGGGTAACGACGACCCATCATCTCACGTCGAGAGCTCAGTTAGCCAGATATTCGTGCCTATACCCCTTTAAAGTTTAAAAAAGGAGAATTTGTTCATTTGTCGTGCTCTCACACACTCCTCTTGCCGGAAAGATAGTGCAAAGTATGGAGATTATCCGCATTTTCTCATCAATGCAATACATTGAGCAGACTCTCTCTCCGTCGTCTCTGTAGATCTCATAAAGTTAACACATCATAACACACGTTTCATCCAAGGATTCACTGAATTGGACAGCCTCAGGACACACATTTGAGATGACCCCCCAATTTCTCCACGGTTTTTGATAGTCCTTGGGTAGGCCTTCCCTGACCCCAAGTTAGAGGGGCGGTAGATCAAACATCTCTCCAGGAGGCCACGTCAAACTTCGTCTTTGAAGCTTGGTTTACCGCGATTATCTCGTTATAGAGTGGAGCTATAAAAATGTGTTCAACTAATATAATGTAGCTTTTCCCAAGACCTTTCTGAAAAGTATAATGGTGATGGGGTTTATTTCATGATTCGGAGCTGTAGAGACGATCTCCTTTCTCAGGCGCCGGACGGGAAAATGAACGGTTCCATTCGGTAGAGCTCGTCGAGAGCTTTCGAATGAGCTTCTAAAATCAAAAATCGATGGGGCTTTGGCTGAAAAACGCCTAAAACACGAATCCAAGACACGATTCCTCGAGTGATTCCCCCAATCTCGCGTGCCTTAGGCAGTTTTTCAGGCGTTTTTCAGCCAAAGCCCCATCGATTTTTGCTTTTAGAAGCTCATTCGAAAGCTCTCGACGAGCTCTACCGAATGGAACCGTTCATTTTTCCGTCCGGCGCCTGAGAAAGGAGATCGTCTCTACAGCTCCCAATCATGAAATAAACCCTATCACCATTATACTTTTCTGAAAGATCTCGGGAAAAGCTACATTTTATTAGTTGAACACATTTTTATAGCTCCACTATATAACGAGATAATCGCGAAAAAACAAGCCTCAAAGACGAAGTTTGACGTGGCCTCCTGGAGAGATGTTTGATCTACCGTCCCTCTAACTTGGGGTCAGGGAAGGCCTACCCAAGGACTATCAAAAACCGTGGAGAAATTGGGGGGTCATCTCAAATGTGTGTCCTGAGGTCAGTGAATCCTTACGCGCAACGCGTGATAAGCAATACGAATCCTTGTGATGTCGAGTAAAAGATAAATCCCTGAAGCTCAACGATTGTGTAGTGCGAAGGGAGTGGTTCTTTTATTGTACTGGAATGACTAAAAGTTGTTAGAATACAAGTCTTGTAAACTCTCGATCCCTCTCCAACATTCTCAACAGCATTATTCGATTGTTAGAGCTTCGGTCCCTTTCTGCTCAGAAAGTGCTGACATGACGTCCTAGATAAGAACAATCCTTTAGCAAATGATCTCCGAAAGATCCCCAATAGTTAGATGACAAGCTCTTATCTATGCATTACAGCACTTTTGGCAGTCTTTGATGATGGAATGTTGCGATTTTCTGCCAATCATCAACATATTCGAATATACATTTTTTTTGAATCCCAGGAACCTAAGAACGAACACACACTTTCCAAGTAAACCACAATGCTTTCCAGAAAATCCAGAAATCTCCGTAAACGAAACTGTTGGTGATAGCACCGCACATGCACCCTGTTATCTCTGACTATCTCAATTTTGCACACACTCTTGCTTCTCTGACTGCAGAAAGATCATGGGAAAATGAGAGACCTTATCAGAAAGGTGAGATGTCACCATTGTCTTATTCCAAAGATCCGTCGGAATGTTAGTCACTGCTTTTATCCTCATTTTTTCCTCCCTTGCTTCGTCTTTAACATATCCCATCATCACTACTTCCTACGGGCCAGTTCGAGGATACGAATACCATTCGAAGAGTGGATTTGTGACGGAAATATTCAAGGTGAGACGCTTTTTTTTACTTAGAAACTACATTTTCATACGGTTTTTGCAGAAAATACCCTATGCTGCCCCGCCAACCGGTGAGAGGCGATGGAAGAAACCTTTTCCTCAGGATAAATGGAATAGAACGATGGATGGGACGTTGTGAGACGTTTTTCTTATTTTTATCGGCATAACATTATAACAAAGAACTGCTAATTTTTTGATCCTGGGAATGTTTTTAAACTTCCGCTTCAGCAACAAGTTCTGTAACCAATTACTTTCAGTTTCGGTCCGGCATGTGCACAGGTTCCGCTTAACTGGAAAGGACATGTGACGGGATTGTCTGAAGACTGCCTTACATTGAACGTCTATTCGTCGATAAAGTGCAGAGAGGTCAGAACTAGTAACAATAGCTAACTTTCGAACTAGGTCAAAGCATCTCAATTTTTTCTATGTGCAATGTTGAAGTCTCAGTCGGACGATGTTCATCGATAAAATAGCATTTCAGTCAAAATCATGCCCTGTCATTCTGTACATTCATGGAGGCGCCGCTTTGTTCAGTGGAGTGACAATGTTTCCCGATGAAGTGCTAGTGACGAATTATGCTAAGCAAGGTGATCAACTTTCTAAAAATATCAAAACAAATTTAAAACCAACGGTATAAACAACAAGATTCCTCAGAAGTCATCCTCGTAACCGTTTCCTACCGTGTCGGAGTCTTCGGCGTTATGGCACTGGGAGACGAGCATGCACTACCGGCTAATCTGGCTGTGCATGGTGAATTTTCCCGGGAACCGGATTTGCAAAGATTCCATGGACGCAATGTTGCCAATTCCAGACATTCTCGAGAGTCTGCGCTTCGTCCGCAGCGAAATTCACAATTTCGGGGGAGACAAAGATCAAGTGATTTTTTTACAAAACTGCTCAACTGGACCATTGAATTATTCATCTTTATGCAGATCACAGTCATGGGCCACTCAACAGGCGCGACTATTGTTGGAGCTCTAGTATTCTCTCCTGCCGTCAATAAAGTTGGAAGTTAGTTATTGACCACATTTTGACAGCATATTGAACTGGAATAATGCAAAATAACAGAAACGCCACTATTCGCCCGAGCAATCGGCTTGAGTACAGCGATGAATTTCGAAATGGAAGAGAAGCAAGTGAAGGTGTCGCATGCCGTTGCGGCAAACTTGGGTGTGCGTTTTGTCGTTATCTTTTTTATCTCCGCAAATGATCAAATGATATAAGAAAAATATTTTCAGTGCACTGGCACAGCTCGAGAGATCATTGAGTGCATGCGGCCTCTGAGTACCGAGTTAGTTATACTATTCAACTCGTTGGGTGAGAGTTTGTCGTATTGCAGCGAAATTCTACAAGCAGCATCGGAAATCGGAGGATCGGACTTGTTTTCGCTCACACAATTGAGTGGAATCACACTCGCGGGAGAGTTATTCCCATTTCGCAGCATGAAGGAGCTAAGTGAGAATCAGAAGGATCACATGAAGGCTCTTGCGCCATTTCCGGTATGAAAAAAACAACAACAACAACAAAAGTTATTGCAGCCAACAAAGCTGCTGCTTGGCAGTGAATTGAATGAGTTCCGGCACCCAGGTCAAAAGATGGGAACAGGACCAGAGTACAAATATCGGGTGAGATTTGTCTGTCTTGAACAAGTTAGGAAGTGGTGAGTTCAAAGGGATGAAATACCAAAAATGACAAATTGAGAAGTGGAATTCCAGGTAACGGACGTGCTCGGGGTCCGAAACAGCGAAGAATGTGTCGAGAAATACAATAAGGACAAGGAAACAGGAACATTTGGTGGGTGAATCGTCAAGATCTATATGATAACAAGATCTATGTGATGCAATTGAATCCCCACTTAGATACCGATTATGACACAGTGTCACAAGCAATATTCATGACGACTTCGATATATGGCCGTGCGCAAGCAGAAGCCGGTGGAGAGGTGTGTGGAGAATGTTTTTGTTATTTTTTGTGCGTCATTGTTTGTTTTTGTTTTATTTGTTTTTTATGTAGATCTACCTCTACCAGTACGACTACCTCGCGCACGCAATGCATGCTGATGATCTCTACTACATAATGGGCACGCAAGAGCATCCGATGGTAGGTGTCGAATTATAATTAACTACTATAAAATTAACCGAAAACTAAAAGGGCGAAAATGGAAAAAAAAGTCTATGGAAAATAAACACTTTGAAGGACGAGAACGAGCAATGGCTGAGTCGCGTCTATCCTGTCTACTTCACCAATTTTGCTAAAGGATTGGCTCCAGCTCCCGGTTTTTCTACTTGAAGGGGGATAGGCACGAATATCTGGCTAACTGAGCTCTCGACGTGAAATGATGGGTCGTCGTTACCCGATTACACTTTCGAAACTTCCAGACCATCACTTTGAGTTTAAACCGAGATATGATCAATTGGCTGTGTGCCAAGTTACCCTGCGGTTCAAGCAAACAAGCGAGAGAGCGTGCGAAATGGTGAGAGAGCGCCCAATATTCCGTCTGGCTAGGGTGACTCTAGCTCGGTTCGTGGCTCTCCCCCTTTAAATTTCATCCGTCAGAACGTGTTTGTAAGCCAATTTGCAGATTGGACGCCACTGGATCCCCAACTGATGAACTACTACTCGATTAATAAAAGCTTCACAGATGAAGTTGTACCCAGGATGAAATTAGGTATTTGAGAATTGAGAATATATAAATATCTTTCATGATTTGTACTGCAAATTTTGCAGGTTATCATCAAGATCTAACTGATTATTACGAAATGATGATGGCATTTGATGATAGTCTATCCAAGATTAACAAGGCGGTTGGTACACTAATAAATTGAAATCTTTATTTTAATTTCCTCTCAGGCACTGGATGCTCCTGTGGAGTACAAGGAGCTCATAATTCCCGCTGAAGAACCATTTGGACTTTGCGATATTATCATTTGCTCAGCGGTTTTCGGAGTATTACTGTTCATTATGTTCTTGCGTTGTCAATGCTGCCGAAGCAGTCGAAGTCGATGGGAATTGAGGCCGCTGAAGACATCTCGATAAAGAACGTGAAAAATGAAAAAAAACGCTGCTACAAGAAAATTAAACCTGTAACATGGAAATAAGATATTTTTATTTTTCTCATTGGTTCGAATCAAACTCAGTTCTTCTCCAATAGTGGCTTCTCTTCATCATCAAGCTCCTTTTCTTTCGCATTCTTGTAATCTTTCGAATAGACGAATACTAGCAGAACATGACACAGTGCACTGACAACGAGTGAAAAGAACGAGCATAAAATTCCCTGAGAATGAACAGTTTGCTGCATTGGACCACATGAAATTTAGACTCACCGTCTGATAGGCTTTAAACTGATCCTTCGGAAGAGTCGAATCGCCTCTAATCACTTCCACGATCTAAAAGTTATCGTATTTTTGATCCTTTTCTTCAGAATTTCCAGTATTTTGCACGGAAAAGATTCTCACCGCTCCAACAATCTGCGCGGCAGGAATACAGACGATGGATACGACTAGCCTCGATAGGGCTACAGCGGCAGCTCGAGAACTTGGAGGCACAACCATCTAAAATTGGTTACTGTTATTGTTTTTAATTGTTGTTATTATTGGTGTTGTTTTGATGCAGGTGCGCCAGAATTCACCAGCGTCATCTGATGTATCAACACGGTATCCGGTGCTGAAGTTATGCCAACGAAGAGAGAAACGATCTGCAAAAGTAAATTTAGAAGCTCGATTATCGGCGAATATCGAATTTTGATCTCACCAGACACGCGATGTAACTCTTATCCAACAGTATGACGCTAAAAATGAACAGTGATGTGTTAAAGAAGCCGTCCCACGAGTTTTTTCGTAGACAATTTGGAAGCGCAGCCATGTTTATCCCTTGAATCCTAGTGCAAATCCAAAATTTGAAGTCTCTAGCTCAACTTTAAAGCGAGCTATGCGCGCTCAAAGTTTTCCGATAATGCAGGGAAAATCAAGATGCGCGGTGCAAAGGGAAGGGGTGAGAGGGAGAAGAGTAGGGAGTGGGGAAGAGAGAGCACTCTGTTTGTCTGACTCTCTCACTCTCTCACCCTCTTCCCTACAGTATTTTCATTGATTCTGCACGTCATTCGTGGTGGGAGCCCACCTTTTCACCTCGTGGGACTCCTTCTTTAATCGGTGATAGTATGGCGCCAACAATAGGATAGGCGCGAATGAACCCTCCCGGTCCAGAGAAGAGACCCGTTCCGTGTCGCCAGCTCTATAATGCAACAATTTCTCGCCAACATCAGGCTAAATTAGGCAGTACAACGAACCTGCGCGAGCCACATAATGATAGGTAAACCAACTGCAGTTCCGATAATCCAGACGAGGGAATTGAGCGAGTTTATTCTGGAAAAAAGTAAAGGATGAAAAATCTTTTTTTTAAAATTGGATTGAAAGCTCACGTTGTGTAAGAAAGTCCGAGAAAGACATCAGGAAGATTCGTCCATACGAGAATGTACATGGACGGAAACCAGAAATTGTACGCCCGCAGGTTGAAGGCGATTAGAGATTGCGACGCGGTTAGAAGAAGGTAGGATTTGCTGCAATTTTTAATTTTGGAGAAACAAAAAAATATTGCTCACATGGAGAAAACTCTGAAGGCGCCAGCAAAATTACTACTCAATCTATTTCCAGACTGCTCAACAGTTTGTTCAATGGCGTTTGAACATAAAACACCGAACAAAGGTAAGATCGTCAGCAAAGGTGCCACGACTAGAGGTGATTGCCAAGGAATGTCGTTAGTAACAATCCAAGCATCGATGATCATAACGCCCATCCTGAAACAAATTCATTGACCTTTTCCGCTTTTTTATTCTTACCCCGATACCATCTCGCCAAAAGCTACGCACGCAAGCGCGATTCCGAGTGTTCGATCTGTCGGAATATCGCTATTTATCTTCTCCGAAAACAGATTTTTAACCTCGGAATAAGCCGGAGAGCAGCACCGGTGTAAGCACCTGCACAACCACTCCGCCGGCGCCAGCGAGTGAGCGAAGGGCAACGAATATCTGAGATGACGGTGTTGAGAACCCCCGCGAAACCTCCTGTACCAGGAATGATTGTGATCCCAGAACGATTGAGAAAATAGACAGGATGATCCAGAATATTGCGGCTGATAGGAACAATTTTCTGAATGCTACTGTAAGTGTAAAAATGAGTAATGTAGTGATACCTTCGATTGAACGAATCTCCGAATAGCCATATCAATACTAGAGTGATTGTGTGAACGACTGAAGTCGAGGTCTAAAGGAAGCATTAGCGTGAACTCTTCAGTCTGAAAACCTGAGCAATCGCTGTTTGAGATATATCGACATTGTAGTGATTCTGAAGGCGAGGAATGATTCCTGAAGTTAGCTAAATCTGTGAAAAAAATTCAGTATGACATACCAACGATTCCGAATTCATCGAAATGTACGATTATTGATGCAAGAATCAGGCATGATGCTACGAGTATCTTTGTAATCTGTAAAAATATGGATTTGATCCAATTTGAGAAATGACAAACCATTTTAATCGTCTGATGAAATTTTGATGTCGATTGCGCTATTTTTCAATACAGATACGACTATGTGAAAGAGCCTCTCTAATCTCAAGTAACACTTTTAACGATGTGTGAAGTCAACGAGTCTCCCGATACGGAAATGGTTCGATTGCATCAGCAGCGATTCAAATTCTAGAATTCACACACATAGATTAGCTCATATTGCCCACTACCCTCTCAATTCCAATGGGAATCTTTACTAATTTCTTATAGTTCTCATTTTTACTGGGCTTCGCCACATCTTGTCATGATGCGAGCCGAAGTGATAATGCACACCACTCTCTCGAGGAGATAAGGGCATTCATTTCCCCATCCACCAGGGTCATTTCGCGAATCAAACTGTGTCATGCTCTGGCAAAAAACGTCGTGATTCTCTTCACAATCATTTATAGTGTCCGAGCGAAATCAATAAGGCATACAATTGATGATTGCATCACTATCAAATAATTACAAATTATTATTAATTTCATGCTCTTCGTGCAATAGCGAATTGCAACGTCCTCGACGCTTGAACATCTCATAAATTTTGCGAATCATCAACAATTCAGCACCAAGTATCGTTGAGTAGACGATCAGATCCAAGAAAGTGAAAGATTTCGTAGAATGAATTGGCAGTTTCTTGTATTCGACTGGCGCTTGGAGTACCTAAAATTTACATTATTTTATTTGAATTAGTCGTTGGACAAACCAGTTGCTTCATCTTGCTAAGTCGATCGTCAAATTCAATCAAGTCTTTGTAATACGCGTTGAGATCTTGATGAAATCCTGTAAAAACGAAGTTTACTTTGACTTTTATTGCCATTTTTTCCCGTTGATTTGACTAACCGATCTTCATCTTGGGCGATACTCCATCTACGATACTTTTATTGATCGAATAGTAGTTCATCAGTTGAGGATCCAGAGGTGTCCAATCTGTATTTTCAATCATTCAACTGTTTTTAGCATTAAAATACAAATAAACCTGGAGCCGGAGCCATTCCTTTAGCGAAGTTCGCGAAATAGGAAGCGTACACGCGAATCAGCCATTGCTCGTCCGCATTTTATAAAAATTATAAATTAAATCTCGCCGTCTCTCTATTTCACGCACTCTATCACCGGTTAGAGAGGCGAGAGAGCATGCGAAAGTGAGAGAATCGGACTATTCACCCTCACCATCGGATAATACGGCTTTGTCATCGCGTAGTAGAGGTCGTCCGCGTGATTCGCGTGCTTGGCGTAGTCCCACTGGTAGAGGTACACCTGAGTAAGGTGCAAATGTGCAGGTACATTCATAGTTCGAGACTCGGCTATAGGGCGGTCACCGGTATACGCCGGCAGTAGTAAGTGAAGCTCATTGCACATGAATGATTATAATTCCGGGGATACACACAATTTAAAAGAACTGGAGACATTCGATGTGTTTTCGGAACACATTGAAAGGTAGGTAAATCAGAAATTGACCTACCTCACTGCCAGAAAGCTTTTGGGCTTTAGCAAGTAGTGAAGTCATCAGGAAAGCAGCTTGCGATTCAGTATCGTAGCCGGGTTCTGAGATTTTTGTTATTGTTTTGTTATTGTTATTGTTTTTGTTGTTCTTATTCCACTTACCAAACTTCTTCGTTTCAAGATGACTCAGATATTTTTGAGCGCACTCTTCTCGATTACGCACTCCGAGTGCGTTGAGAACCTTAAAAACATCTTTAAAAATTAATTTTTATATTTTCTACATTTTTTTCACAAATATTACCAATGAAAAATTCTTCTCCACACTCTGATCAGGAAACAGTCGGAACTCGTTCAGCGCCGAGCCTATCATCAGTTTCGTTGGCTAAATTACAATTTCGAAAATCGATTTCCAGAAAAATTTAACTTTTCGCATATTCTTCATGTGCTCGGCCTTACTATGTCGTAGATCTTTCAAATTGCTGAACGGTACGAGCTCTCCAGCCAGGGACAGCCCACTGAGATGGTTTGTCGAATACATATCTGACCCGCCCAAGTCAGTGGCTGCTTGGATGATTTCACTGTGACAATTAAATGTTACCGATAATAAAATGAAAAAAGTGTGATACTTTGTGGAGGAAGGTAGAAGGCAGTTGATTATCTCCCGAGCCGTGCCGGAACACTAAATTATATATTTTTGGGAGTTTCACGATGAAACTACCCCAAGCGTCGCCGTAAATCTTTGTGATCTTTCAACGATATTTTCCTCGCTCTCGATATCCGAAACGACACTCATACCAATGGCTTGAGAGAATAGGATATCTGGAATGACGATGAAAGATATATTTATAACTGTTGGATTCAAAAGGTTTCACAATTATCATATTCATGAACTCACCTCCAGCTTTATTCACATCAGGAGAGAACGCAAGGGCCATAACCATAGTAGCACCTGCTGAGTGGCCCATTATAGTGACCTGATATTGATCATTGATATTTAATTAAGTAATTAATTAATAATGTAAAATTATATGCTCACTCTATCCTTATCGCCTCCAAAATGCTGAATTTCTTTCCGAACGAACCGCAGACTTTCCACAACGTCTGAATTAGTGAATTCTCACTGCGATTTTGTTTTCATAAACAAAAAATAATTAAATAAATTGTCACCATGCAACGCAAGATTAGCCGGAAGTGCGTTCTCGTCACCCAATGTAAGCACGCCGAATACGCCAAGGCGATAAGCGATCGTCACCATGATCACTCCTGGAGGGTATGTTGTTGTTTTTGTTATCATTATTGTTGTTGTTATTGTTGTTATCACCTCTGTTGACGTAGTTCAACACTAGCGTTTCATCGGTAAACAGCAACGGACCGCTGAAGAGAATCGAGCCGCCGTGCACGTAGACGATGACTGGGCAGAGGGTGGGGGACTGAAATGAGGGACGTAAAAACAATAACAATAACAAGCAAACAAAAACAAACACAACCTCCCGACACTGTCTCGACGTGTAAACATTCAGTGTTAGGCAGTCTTCAGACATTCCCGTCACGTAGCCTGCCCATGGGGATGGCACTTGCGCGCAGGCGGGCCCGAAACTCAAACCCGAATATAATAAAAAATAATAATAATTTTTGCGTATTTACTAGGGATGGCTTCGCAAGCAAGAAAATAAGATCCCATTGGGATAATTGACCATTTTGCATCATTCCCAAGAACTATTGTTCGCGAAGCAAGATTCTTGCTTCGTCTCAAGAATCTTGCTTCCCTCTCATTTTCTCGCTCGCTGGGTTTGTGACTCGGTCGACGAGGAATGAAGAGAGACGAGTTTCGAGTTAGATGAGATGGGTTGATGGTGGACGAGAAGAGAGAAATGAAAAGGTCTGTTATGGCCTAGTGGATAGTTGATACGCATTGCGTGCGTTGCATATTGGTTCGAACTTTTTGATTGGAAAACTTTTGCCCGTATTTTGGCCATTCAATTGTAGTTACGCGCTTCTATTAGTTTCTATCCTTTCTCTGACAGTAGCAGTAGAGATGCTTTCAATAAATTGCAACTATTTAGAATCCATCGAGTAGTTCATTAACATCGTTACAGTGACTAAATGACCTGCTACTGTCGGGGGGGG
>LS586599.1:133330-152297 GCA_900490775.1 Pristionchus maxplancki
CTCTGCGTTCTTGTAATCTTTAAAATAGACGAACACTAGAGCAACATGACATAGGGCTCCGATAAACAGAATTGTCGAAGAAATCGCCATTCCCTGAACGAAAACGTTAGGAGAAATTCCAGTTTTGACTCACCAATTGGTACGCTCGAAACTGGTCGGAGGGAAGAGTGGACCCGCCTCGAATCAATTCCATAATCTGTATTCCATTTTTGCAGTAAACAAGGAGAAATAGACTAAATAAATACTCACAAAGCCGGTGATTTGTGCTGACGGTATGGCCGCTACGTTCGCGATCAGTCTCGACAGTGCGACTGCGGCAGTGCGGGAGGCCGGAGGGACTACAAGCTGAATTGGATGAGTGATGAGTTTGAAGCATAACAAATCTATTTCATTAGAGATAAGTAGCAAAGGTTATTGCACAGACCGGGAGTTGAACCCGGGGCTTCCGCTTACTAATCTACTCACCAAAGTCATCTGATTATTCAACACCGTATTCACCACAGTGCCAATGCCAACGAAGAAGGTGCAGGCCTGCAAAATATTGTTGTTGTTATTGTTTTTGAACAAATGAAAAAGCAAAAACTCACCAGACACAAGACATAGCTCCTGTTCAGCATGAATATGCTCAGAGTGAACAGACCATCTTTGATAGGGGCCGCGATAGCTGAGACTATGGGATACGCGAGAATGAACTCTCTCCTGCCAGAGCAGAGGCCCGTACCGTGGCGCCAACTCTGTGTTGTTTTAATTAAATTTAAAAAAAACAATAACAAAAATAAATAAACAAAAACAATAAACAAAAACCTGCGCAAGCCACATCGCAACTGGAAGCCCGGTAAGTGTTCCGAGAAGCATTACGACCGTATTTATTGTGTTTATCCTGATAAATGCATTGCAAGGTGCGATAGTAATTGGTAAACGAACGTTGTGTAGGAAAGTCCAAAGAACACTTCAGGAAGATTCGTCCAAACTAGAATGTACATGGACGGAAACCAGAAGTTATACGCCTTTGTGTTGAATGATACGAAAGATAGGGCTGCTGTCAGGAGAAGATAAGACTTGCTGGAATAAATGTGATTATTTTTCTTCAAAAAGATGTTAAAATTACATCGAAAAAATTCGGAACGCTCCAGCAAAGTTCTTGGCAATTCCAGTGCCAACTCTAGCAAGTTCAACACTTCGGAGAATCGAATTGGAGCAAACAACGCATATTAGAGGAACAATCGCTATCAAAGGTATGATAACAAGCGCAGATTGCCAGGGAACATCATTGGTTATGATCCATGAACTGATAATGAGCGAAGCCATTCTGAAATCAATTTTGAATTCGAAAATACGGCCAAGCTTACCCGAATGCTAGCTCGCCAAAGGATAGGAAGGATAGGGCGATGCCGAGAATTCGATCTGAAATTGGGATAAAGTTTCTCCAAAACAGAAATAAGTGACTGATCAATAAAGGAACGAACGATTTTTCACTTACTCACCCTACTAGCTTAGATGACCCAAAAATTAAACATCTTGGATTGTGCTCACCCTGGAATAGATCAGCCATCATCACAGGGACCAACACTTCGAACACGGCTGATGCAGCAACGGCGATAGAACGGAGTACGACGAATATCTGTGATTATTTATTCTGAAGCTGGACTGGTATTACCAGGATTCGTAAATTTTATTTCGGAATTACCTAGTTGGGAAATTTTTATTTGTAAAAACCATTATGTAAATATATAATTAGTAAAAACCCAAATGGGAAAATAAAAATTAGAAATGAACAACTGGGAAAAATCTGATCGGAAATTATTTTTGGGAAGCTTCCATCTGGGAAGTTTTTTCCGTAATCAAAAAACCAGGAAATAGCACACTTTTAACGCTAGTTGCAAGCCGTTTTGAGGAGTAAATCGGAGTTTTCGTAATATTTCTTTCTTTTCCTCATTTTTATTACCAAGTTCTCTACCATTTAGAAAAAAAAAGTAAGTCAAATAATGAAAATTAATATATTTTGATTAAAATTGTACTAAACAACGGCTTCCGTAATCAACGGAAAAAACTTCCGACTTGGAACATTCTAAAAAATATCTTCACACTTCGCAATTTCCCATTTCGTTTTTCCTATTTATTTTTTCCATTATATTTTTTCCTAAAAATCTTGTATTAATATTTTTCTTCCCAATATTGAGTTTACGAGATATTTACTTCTTAAGTGAAATTTCCCAAAAAATATTTACACCTCGTGGTAGTACCTCTGGACTCATTCTCGACAAAGTTGTCGTAAACGACTCATTTGTTCAGTGAAATATACCAGGAATGACTTCGATCCTAGAAAAATAGAGAGAAGAGCAAAAGTGATCCAGATAGAGACAGTTGAAATGTACAGTTTTCTGAAAATATTATTGTTTTAATCTTGAAAATACGATTTAGGTTACCTCCGTTTGAAGACATCGCCAAAGAGCCACACCAATGTGAGCGCAGCTGTGTATGCGATAGATGTTGAGGTCTATAATAATAATAACAATAACAATAACAATAACAACTAAAGAAATAACCTGAATAATCGCCGTTTGCGTAACATCGATGTTGTAGTGGGTCTGGATGCGAGGGATGACTCCTGAATATTTTTTAAAATGAGTTTAGAAAAAAATTCGGCGATACCATTAATTCCAAATCCGTCAAAGTATGCAAGCAGAGAAGGCAGAATCAGGCATACTGCGACGAGTAATTTAGCAATCTGCAATGAAATTTTTAATTTAATTGTCATTCGCAACTAACCATGTTTCGTTGGTGATAAAAGCTTCTTTTGAGTGGTAAGAATAATTTTCCTGGTTTGCTGACGTTACGACCTTGGTGTGATTGAACAGCTGATAACGCCAAGAAACAGTGCAAAGGAATCAGAGATGGTCGTTTGCAAGAGACTCTCGTACTTTGGCTTTCTGTGGACAGGAATAGAGTCAATCATCTTTATTTAATTTTAATTTACAATGCTCAGTCCACTTTGTACTTCGACTGAATTCTGCACAGCAAACTTCTCAGAAGGACGAAAACCAATTTGATAGTGAGAACACTAAAAACAACAAAGACGAGAGTAAAAAATGCGGCCACATCCCATCCGATCTGCACTAAATGATGGTGATTCGCGCCCTCGAGACGGTAGTGGGAGGATAGATTCTAAATTAACGAATTATGCCTGAGATTCGCATTTTGGATACATTAAATTTAGCGGCGAATTCGATTCCCTCAAGGAAAACTCGCTGAGGTTTGTCGGGTTGGGCAGCAATCATCTGTGCGATTTCTTTAGCTCGATTCCGGAATCTTAAAAATATATTTGAGTTTCGAAAATGAGATCGATTCACCGTTCATCGTAAAGCACTTTCTCTAGGGCAGCATACAAATTGTCCTCAGTGATTTCATAGTTCTTGACGATTTCTCCGATTCCGAGAGCTTTCGCTCGTCGTGCGTTGTGCTGTGATCGGGTGATAAGGGGTGATAAGGAATGACTCTATTTATTTCGCGTTCTCTCTCGTCATTCACTGACTAGAAAAATATTTCTCATACTAACCACTTGATCTGCAAATAGAGGAATCGCTACGACTGGGACTCCGGCATAAGAAGTTTCGGTGAAGGAATTCAGGCCCATGTGAGAGATGAAGGCAACAACTCGGGAATCGTCTGAAATTTTGTTAAAATTTCGATAACTAATACTTGTTCTAACTGAGAAGATCAGTCTGAGGAAGCCACTCCAGGTTGAAGATGTTTGAAGCGTTTATCGCTGTTTTGCCATCGAATTTCCAGAGGAAGTTGAAGTCGGGAAATCTCTGATTTGGACAATTTTCAAGAAAAAGGACAGCAAATACCTTGAACGTGTTGATAAATACTCTTTTCAGGTCCTCAGTGATCTTCTCAGGAACGATCTGCGTGCCAAGTGAGAATAAAACATTGCCTTTCGGGGCAAGATTGAGCATCTTCTCGAGTTCCTGTGTAATTGTTTTCTTGATATTTTTCAATAAAGCACAAACGTTGCTGAGTGGCTTGGGAGCTGGTAGTCCAATACCGCCAATGTACCGCAATCTCAACGAGGTCGGTCTCGGTTCCTCCAGGAGAGTGTGCGAGTTGGAGAAATCGAGCGAAGTCTTCATTGCAATGTCCCTCACATCGGGAAAATCCTCGCCAAATCGAGCGCGGAACTTGGCTGTCTGAACGAATTCGGGACGATTATTTACGAAACTTGAAGTCACATACGATAGCAGTGTGAGCCGTGATGTGAATGTATCTCTCCTTCAATGTTCGAATCGTCTCCAGAACTCTCCTCGAAAATGACGAGCGATCCTCGTGGCTGGCGAGGAAGAGCACTGAATAATCGATCTTTTCGAACTTCATAAGATGAGCTTCAGATGCGGGATGTGTTTCACTCAATCTTGAAATGAGGCTAGCGTGATGCTGGTTAGTTATCTCTTTAGAATGATTACCAACCATCCTCATACAACGGCAGCTCAGGCAGTCCTGCGTAGTAGTATTGTGTTGGATAGACTGGCGTGGGCACGTAGCTGACTACTGGAGAGATCTACAGCATTTCATTACCAATATTTTTTTTTGTTTAAAATACCAATTTAGTGTCCAACCTTGTATTGATGAACAAGCGCGAATGGGCACAGGTCATATGCGTTGATGAGTCCGAGATCGTACTTATTCGAAGACAGAAGATAAGCGACTTCAGTTGAATCGAGAATGGCTGAAATCGGTGAGTGAAGTAACTGAAATGCAACTATCTAACCATCGCAAAACTCCTCCGCAGTGTCAATGAACTTGTCCGGTTGTATCTTCAACCGATTCCAGTCGGATAACTTGGCGAATGGGTCTTGTAGGTGTGAGGCTACTAAAAAAAGGAATTCAGATGATCAATCGTACAGTTAGATCAACTAACCATTACCCCAATGCCGTTCTCCCGGGAACTCTACTTGCACCATTCTCCTTGCTCCGTAATTGCCCTTCAAAGCAACGCGTGAGTTGATCATGCCCATGATTACGTCCTGAATTATTATTTGATCAATTTTTAAAAAAACAGAATAAAAATAAAAATAAAGATTAAAACCAACCACGCTGTGTCCATTCTCATTCAACAGTGCTATTAACTTCTCAGCAAACTGTGCGTGACTCTTGCCCGCTACCATGACATACATGATGATATTTAGTGAAATTGCAGATGGGGTAAGTAGTAAGATTGGGAGTAACCGCATTCTGAAAATATGATTCTGAATTTTAAAAAAAATGTTCAAAAAGATGAGAAATTCTAGGGAGGAAGGTTGAGGAATGATACTGTAGCTGTGTCTCACCTGTGCCCAATTCACTGTTATGGCCTTGCAATTTCGTTGACGTGATGAGACCAATCGGTTCAAACTCGCATAAGGTTGTCTCTCCATTCCACACACTATCTAGTCAGATAGAAAAGGGAGATGTGCAGAATGTGCAGAGTAGGAATGGCTTCTCAATAAACCGTTTCTTCATTTTGCCTACTCTCTCACCGGTCAGAATGGCGAGAGAGTACGCATATTGAAGAGAGCCATCCTTGCAAAGTCGGAGCTCAATCCAACCCGTGGTTTAATTTGCACATTTGCAACACTGCGGTCAATCAAATGAAGGATTGATTCTTATCAATTCGTGGATTGTGATCATTCGAGAACATTCGTCACTTAGCCAAAGAAACTGATAATGTAACTAGGGGCCGCAAGCTCCGCCCACTTTGTGTTGACATGATTTCGCCAAAAAGCGAGACGGAGGGAGTACAGAGCTCATTCAAAACGAAATCACTCGTCCAAAAGCGCGTTGGATAGCTATTCCCATCCCCTATCGATTGAGGAGAACACGAAATGTGCCAAACATTTTTGAGTAGGTCAAAATTAATGGTTTAGGTCGCGAAACCCGCGAAAATCGTATTTCCAAAGAGAACACTGTGTTCGTGTCCTGAAATTCCGACTAACTCGATTTTTCTAGGATTTTTCGACATTTTTTTCAGATTTTTACCTACACTCTCCGGGCTGTAGTCGACGCGCAAAGAAGCGCGGGGGGAGGGAAGCGAGAGAGCGGGGGGAGGGAGAGAGACACACGCGAGAGAGGCTCCGCCCCCTTCCCTCTCCTCTCGCTTTCTCCCTCTCGCCCGGTGTGCCTTGCGCGCGTGGTTTTCGGGGCATAACTTTTGTCAGAGATTAGATATCCACGAACTTTAAAAAGCATGAGGTTATTGGGTCCCTGAGGAACAGTTTGAACACACTTTTGACCCCATGGCGAGAATTCGGCTATGTACGTTGTGGCCCCTAAATGTAACCTAGAACATAAATGTGTTATCATGACTCCAGTAACAGTTTCAGAGTATGCTTGTATAATTTCTTTTTTTACTTGGCTGCGAATTTGGAAGTTAAAATATTGACAGATGTTCCTAGATCTCTCGCCGGTAAGATTTAGTCTGCATCTGAGTTAATCTTGTTTGCAGTATTCAGCGATCTATGATCTTTTACTTTCCGTGGACGATTGATCGTTTAGTGTGTGCAAATTTGTTACCTGCGTCGGTACAAAATAATCTTGTCATGTTCTGATCATTTCAAAGACAACATCGGTTGGTCGTTAAACGAACTCAAACAAACAGTTGTCCAACGGTCATTCGTTAGTACGTGTCATTGAACCATCCAAACCATTCAGCGAGATGCTGTCATTCAAAGCACGACTTCATATTTATCTGTCCTGTGATGCTGTGATGCTTCTCTGTGCTCAAGCTCACAAGGGTGAAGCACTATTACAGATAAGGACCGAAGCGGACCATTGGATTGGTTTGCAAACGTCATACGCGAAGATGTGTCATTGAACCATCGAGACCATTGTGCGAGAGGGGGGCTTTGCTCGGGCGAGTCAAGCTCGCAAGGGTGAAGCACTATTGACCATAAGGCGAAACCTCGACATGGGAATGGTTTGCAAACGTCAAGTGCCATAAACGACAGGGCGATAGAGAACGAGAGAGCATGTGGAATTGGAAGGGAGTTGCAGATAACAAGATAAGAACCATCGAGACTATTCCGAGGGTTGAGATGTTTCTCAGAGCACACCGCTATTCTTATCACTAGTGTGCTTTAGTGTACGAGCTAAGCACACATTCTGTTAGTAATATCCAAGATGGTAGGAACACTTGCTTAAATGGTTTCCGAATCAAAGTAGTTCGAAGTGGTGGAATGATCGTGTTACAATTATTATTGCAAAACAAATATTTTTATATCGACATGGACTCACCCGACTAAAGTACTACCCCGAAGTAACATAAAGGGTCAAGATGGTAACAATGATTGAGCTACGATCGAAGTAAGTGAGTTGCTTTAATTTTCAGTACTTCATCCCTCGTTTCCGAGGAGCCCTGAATTGATGGAGAGCCGAAACAAATATTCGGTTCGAAGCACACAGCACAATTGACCCTGCCAATCAATTTACTTCACCAGCTGACTCGTTTGCAGGAAAAAGAGCTAATATCTAGCAGCAAAGTAACAGGTATGTGATCAGATGGTTCAGGCTGTCATTCAAACTTTGTCGATCATTGTGTTTTGCTCGATTATTTTCTGTATATCAGATTGCCGCTTTATCGACTCGCTTTTAGCGGTATGTATCCTCCTCTCTTTTGCCTATTTTGGTAGCATTGACTAATACCCAATACAGCAAGCAACAACAATCCGAAAATAATTGAGTAGGCTAGAAGATTCTGGATATTGAATGGTTCTCCAGAAGAGATTAGAAGTGAATTGAATTTGATAGGTGCCGTTGCTTTCTGAATTAGCAAGTATTCCATTTCAATAATCAACTTATTTTACCAATTGTTTCACTTTAGTCAGATTCGCATCAAGCTTCTGCAAATCAGTGTAGTAGTCAGTGATGGGTTGATGGTATCCTAAAAATCATTAATCTCTCTGATTCAATCTCAGAAACTGACCAAGTTTCATGTGAGGAGAAACACCATCCTCGAAGCTTTTATTGATGGAGTAGTAGTTCATCAGCTCCGGGTCCAGTGGTTTCCAATCTGCCAACAATTCATTTCCAAGAAATGTAAAAAAACAGATCGAACCTGGTGCTAGAGGCACTCCCTTGATGAAGTTTGTAAAATAGACAGGATACACGCGGCTGAGCCATTGCTCGTTTTCATCCTGCAATAGTTTACAATTCCAAAAAACAGTAAAATAATAATAAAAAACTTATTATCTTACCATCGGATACTCATGCACGCCCATCAAAAAGTAGAGGTCATCAGCGTGATCCGAGTGCATGGGATAGTCATTTTGATAAAGGTACACCTATAAATAGGGGCCGCAACGTGGATTGCAGATATTATCGGATTTTGTCCAAAGATAAGCCAAATTGTCCTCCGGGGACCCAATAACATCATGCTTTTGGCCGTTTGTCGATATCTTTTCTCTGAGGCGCGCTAGAGCCAAAAAGGTGTGTAGTCATTCTCCCCTGTAATCGACTCGAAGTCGAGTCGCTTAGCACAGGGGGCGGAGCCTAGAGAGAGGCATCGCAGCCAAATACTCTCTAAAGAGCTAGTGATAGCATGCCTTGATGGCTTAGTGGTAGTGCGTCTGCCTTGGTGTCCGCACCTCGTTTGCTCGACTCCACCCCGCTGCAGAAGGTTTTGCCAAGGTCAGAGATAAACAGCGGAAGTCGGAACTAAACAATTACGCGCGTACTAAAACTTTTGAAAATGAAGCACAATTCTGCGCATCATTTTTTCTTTGATCTTTCTTCATGGAAAGTTTCAGAGGAATATAGCGCACCTTTTGCGAAATGCGCAACTTTGTGCTCGCACTCTAACGTACCAAATTACGACATTTAAGTTTTCAACTCAATTTTTGACCGACTCAAAGATAAAAGTTCATGTTGCGCATCTGGGAGGCGATAGATAAAGTCGTTAGCTACAGAATCTTCTTTAGCACGATCGATTTCGTTGCGAATTGAGACTGTGCTCCCCTCGTCTCGCTTTTTGGGGAAATCATGTCTAGGGAAAGTGGGCGGAGCTTGTGGCCCCTACCTATAAATTACGTATTATTCTGATCGCCTTGATGCAATTTTCATCTCGAAAGTAACGAACCTCCCCACCAGCCCTCGCTTGTGTACTTGCAAACAGTGAAGCAGTCAATATGAGGCACTGCGATAGCGTGTCGTATTCCGGTTCTGAGTTCCACAAATAATTCTGCAGAATGTGTCAAATACTCACTAAACACTCCCGTTTTAACATCATCGGTATACTTATTAGCGCACTCTCTGTAGTTCCGAACGCCGAGCGCGTCGATTGCCTCAAAATATCGCAATTATTAAGACTGAAATCGTGGAGCTGACCTCAATCACTGTTCCACCAGCCACATTAATTTGGTGAGACCACATGTTCGAATCCTGCCGGAACTCGTTCAGTTGAGTGCCGATCATCAATTTTGTCGGCTGAAAATGTTTTCTCCGTCGTTATTATTAATCTGAAATACGCAGACTAGGTCCATTTAAGCAAACAAATGATGGAAAAAGTTACCGGAGCAGGAGCAAGTTGAGCCATGTGAGCCTTTTGATTCTCCCTGAGCTCATTCATGTTGAGAGCAGGGTAGAGCTCACCGGCTATTGTGATTCCTGAGAACACCAATTCTTTATTCAAAGAAGATCATGGTTCTACCGGCCAAACAAGTTGCAGAGAACCCGAGTGCCTCTCCGCAGACTTCGTAAGCAGCGCTTAGCATCTCCCTGATGAAACTGGTTGGGAAACAGCGCATTTTGTGAAGAAAAACTTCTTAAAAACGCACTCTGTAGTGAATGGTAGCAAGCAAGTGACGATCTCCTGTGCTGTTCCTTTGCACTGCAAAAGATCAATTCGAACTTCAAAATTCGATGCAAATAATAAACAACTATAAATTACCCCCAAATGTGCCGCTACTCCGTGAGTTCTGTTCACTTGCTTCTCTTGCTCCTCGAAATTCATCGAAGCACTGATAGAGATTGCGCGAGCAAAGAGCGGTGGCTCTAAAAAGACTAAAAAATAAATTAAAAATAATTTTAAAAAATCTGAAAATGTTTTCAGCTAACCACCAGCTTTGTTCACTGCCGGCGAAAACGCCAGTAACAGTGCGATGGTCGAGCCGATCGAGTGGCCCATAATAGTGACCTGGAATTAATTAAATCATAAATAAATAAATATTAATAAATTTACCTGCTCCTTATCGCCGCCGAACGCATGTATTGTCTGTTGAACGAAGCGCAGACTTTCGATTACGTCTGAATGCGTAGTTATTTCTGACAAGAAACGAAAAGAAATAGTCAACCAAATAAAAATACCATGAACAGCCAAATTAGCCGGGAGCGCGTGCTCGTCGCCTAGAGCCATTACGCCGAACACTCCGACACGGTAAGAGATGGTTACGAGGATGATTCCTGCAAAGTATAATTGCGGTCAAGGATTCACAGTCAGTATATGGCTACAATAAGGCTAGGCGAGGCACAAGAATGGCAAGCCAATTTTTAAATAATCTGCTGCACGTTTATTTTATCGAAACGAATCTATGTCAGATCAAACACCAAAAACTTACCTTCCTTCGGGTACTTCGATACAAGATGATCATCGGGGAAATGGATTGCCGAACTGAACAGCGCCGAGCCTCCGTGAATGTAGACGATTACGGGGCAGGAGGCGTTGGACTGGAAGTGATCTTTGATCATTCTTATCCTCATCATTCGATGTATTCTGACCTCCCTGCATATTCTCGAAGTGTAGATATTCATCGTCAGGCAGTCCTCGGAGATTCCCGAAGGATATCCGACCCAGGAGGATTTCACTTGCGCACAGGCTGGACCGGCACTAAAATTGATGTTCTATGAATCAATAGCGTGAGAATATAATCAATGTTTGGTCAAAAAATTGCAACATGAATGTATGGCAGAACCGCAACGACAAAAGCGCAACTCAGCCGCGCGAATTGACATAGCTCGCGCCACAGCTGCTTATTCGAGTCGTCCAACAGCTCGTTAGAATCCAAATTTCAAGAGCTATCGAATGGTGCCGGTTACGAGTCATAAAAATGTCGGGGAAAGATTTGTGAACCAATTTCAAAATCAGTGTAGAAACCTGAAAACAACTGGAATCGATAGCTATCATTTGACACATCTAGCGGAAAAATTTTGAACACGGTATCTCCAACTAAAGGCGAGCTATGCGCAGTTGCGCTTTAGTCGTTGCGGTTTTGTCATGCCCCCATGAATGTCTCACAACGTGCCATCAATCGTGTAGTTCCACGGCTCGGGCGGCTGCGGTTTCTTCCATCGACTCGGGCCGATAGGAGGTGCGGCAAATGGAATTTTCTGTCAAAATATTCGTGTGAATCAGGCGTATAAACAAGTGGACCTTGTAAATCTCTCCAACGAATCCACTACTCGCTTCATACTCATAGCCTCTAACTGCACCGTAGGTAGTGCGAGCAATAGGGTATTTGGAAAATGACGAAGCGAACGGAATGAAGAATATTATAAATACTGTCTTTGTAGGTGCCATTTATCTGAAAAATGAACGAAAAATGAAGAAAGCTACAACTATATATAGTTACAGTCTCAGCAGACTAGACGCTATGCATTGATATAGACACAATGGCCGTTTCGGCTTGGAATTTTCACGAGACACTTCACTAGATTGATAACGACAAGGCGTTTCGAATCGACAGATGCCATCATCCGCTTCACATTTCAATATTGGTCGTCTGAAAACCAAATAAAAATATTATTTCAGCGAAATTTGTCTGCGATTGATCGGGTTCGAATTAACTTTCGGTTTTTTTTACGTGAGCCTTGAACCCTCCTGCCCCCTCCCCGGCTTGAACCTTATTTCGACCTTAATGTTACAAAGCCATCGCACCAGCACAGCACAAAGCACACAATAAGGCCGCAACATTCCCGGTTTGAGACGCGAAAGTGACAGCCATGGATGAGGCGAGTGAACCATCGGGAGCATCGCGTCTCTCTCATTTCCAAGCGCACTCTCGTCGGTGAGAACAGCGAGTGAGCGTGGGTGTTGAGAGAAGGATTCTTATCTCTCCTGTGCTTTAACGCCTGCTTCGTTGTGTTAGAGAGAGCTCAAAGCACTTGATAGGGAAGGGAAACGCAACCTGGGAAGGGGTTCAGCGGTGAAAAGTGGCGTCAAGGAGAATGGAAGGGCATAAAGATTGACACGCTGTAATGATGAAATATTTATCATTATGTCCGTATACAATTAAAAAATGATTACAAGTCAGGCAACTAGATACCGAATCTGTTCAGACCGACGAAGGAAGACTGATCTCTTGTGCTACCAAAATTTTTCAGAAGAAGAACGACCCAATTCGACGGAATTGAACTAAATATCGACATCTGTGGCTGTTCTGTAGTCTCTCAAGTGCGTTTCTCTCTCACTCAAACCGGGCTTATCACTCGCATGCTTTAGAATTCTTTCGATCCTTCCGAAGTCCACCACAGAAAGTCCACGAACATGCTCCTACTTCTCTCCATGTTCCTATTCCAACGGGTCGCTTCCTACTCGATCGAGGATAACTTCCCGGTCATAAACACTGGACATGGTCCAATCAGAGGCTACGCATTCACAGCTCAGGATGGAACGGACGTGCAGATATTCAAGGTTGTTGTTGTTATATGTTATTGCATTGTTTTTGTTTTCAGAAAATCCCCTTCGCTGCACCTCCAATAGGGGATCTTCGATGGCGGAAGCCTCGGCCTCACGGGCCCTGGAATGTGACGCTGGATGGAACGTTGTGAGTGATTTGTTATGAATCCTTAGAGACCATAATCGCCAATTGATTCAGCTAGTCACTATATAGCTTCTTCTTCTGTATACGCCAAGCACGTTTCAGTTATTTTAAAAAGTGACAACTCATGAAGTTTTCATTTGTCAGCTTCGGTCCAGCCTGCGCTCAGCGCACTAACAAGTACAAAGGGCCGAGCACCGGCTTCTCCGAGGACTGCCTACATCTTAATGTATACACGAGCGAGAGGTGTCGGAAGGTGATTAATCGCGTACTCTCAATGTTGCTAAACACGCTAAACTTAATGAAATTTGCTGAAGTGCCGTTCATGATTCCCGAACAGGATGGACGAATCTGAGTTTTCTCTGGAATCATGTGTGTCATTGAAACAAGAGGAGACATTACATTTCACAGTCTAACTCCTCCTGCCCGGTCGTCTTCATCATCCACGGCGGTGCGGGTCTGTACGAATCGACGATGAAGTTCCCTGATGAGACGCTTGTAAGGAACTTCGTCTCGCAAGGTATTTTTACGTTATTAAATTGCTCCTAATCAGTAAAAAATACGTTGTAAAACGCGAAAATAACACTAATAATGAGAAAATTAAGTTCCCCGATACTTCGACTCGCAAGGTATAATCGCATTGCACGCTCACTTTTGGTTGAGCTAGAATGTGATTCTGATATCTAGAAGTCACGAAATTATCGGAATGTTGTAATAATTGTTTTTTACGCTTTTTTTTGATAAGTAACCAATTTAGTCAATTTATCGTCGAAACGTAATTGGAAATGCAATCAAATTATTGCATTCGAACTAGAGTTAAAAATTCCTATTCAGAAATCGTCGTCGTTTCTTCCGCCTATCGTCTCGGATCCTTCGGCGCGATGGATCTGGGAGATGAGAATGCGCTGCCGGCTAATTTGGGATTGCATGGTTGGTGATATTCAGAATCAGATTTAGCTTGATATTTTCGACCGAATAGAATAATATTCTGATGCCGGCGATGCTGGACTTGATATTCTTTCTAAGTGGCTCAAACATTTCAGGAAACCTAGCAAGATTAGTGCAGTTTAAATATTCTAAAAACTGACCAAACTAAAATAAAAATCACAAAATTCCCCAATTTGCCTCTTCCAGACATCCTCGCTGCCATAAACTTCACCCGGAGCGAGATCGGTCACTTTGGAGGCGATAAAGAACGGGTGAGTCCGACATTTCGAACTAAAAATAATAATAAAATGTCAGATTATTCTGCTCGGCCAGTCAGAAGGAGGACATTACGCCCTGATGATCGCATTTTCTCCAGGGATTTCGAAACTTGGAGGTAAAGGACTTTTTCGAAAAATCACCTATTGTCCTGTCGTAGTCTTTGTTCTTCATATTTTTATCATTATGACATGCGGTGTTAAATGTGTTCCAAGTTGAGTTCTTCCAGAGAAGCGCCTGATCGACGGAGTAATAGTCATGAGTGGGAACGGCGGACTGGAATTCAGAGAGAAAGCAGTGGAGAGGAGTCATGCTGTGGCGAAGGAATTGAATGTGCGAAATATGTTTTATATTAATAGTAACACTTCATTAAGAATTAATTAATTGCAGTGCTCTGGCACGGCTCGAGAGATAGTGGACTGCTTCAAACACCACAACACTGAGTTAGTCATACGCAATATTTTTGACAAATCCCTTTTTACAGAGATATTGTTGCTGCTTCTTACAAAGCGAACGGCCCGCACATTTTATCGCAGAAGGTTTGTCTTTTTTAATTCTTGAGCAGATAAAATAATTTAGGGCCCATTCGGAATTACAATGAGCGGCGAGCTCTTTCCCATCACAAATGAGCGAGAGTTGAGAGAAGACCCAAATCCCGTCCGAATCATGATCGGCACCACTGTCAACGAGGTTCTATTTTAATTTATTTAAAACTAATTAATTAAAATATAATGAAATTACGCTTCGCAGATAGAAGGAGGTATCGCTGGGGTCGATAAAATCAACCGCATTCTGGGGATCGAAAACGGGAAGGAGTGCTATGCAAAGTACTTGGCAGATGTGGAGTCTGAAGCGTTCAGTGAGTCACCAGCCTAACCGGAACTTTCCAGAACCGCGAAATTATAGAACCGGGATATTCCAGAACTGCGAAATTATAGAAACAGAATATTCCAGATCCACAAAATTCTAGAACCGTGTTATTTCAGAACTGGAATATTTCAGAACCGGGATATATCGAGGCGTCTCAGGAATTCATGATGACAGCGCATGTGTATGCCAAGTATACTGCCGAGATTGGTGGGGAGGTGAGCTTTAATTATCCTTTCTATCAATTACGAAATTGTCGAAGAGATGCATGGCTCATGCCTCAATTGTCTTATTCTTTGGCAACGAGTCCAGATGGAGAAACCAGCATTTTCACTCACATTTAATCTTCTCAGGCCTACCTCTACGAGTACGGCTATCCAGTTCACGGCGCGCACACGGACGATGCATACTTCGTGCTAGGCTTTCATGAGTTTGAAATGGTGGGTCAATTATCATCAATTGACTATGCTCCGAATAGGCGATCAAAACACTGATCAATAGACAACGTTTTGACGCTGTCTTCACTCAACCATTTGACTCGCTTGCAGAGGCTGTGCATCTGATACTGGAAATAGGATTAGGCGTATGATTCTGTCATTCAAACGGCTTTAGTGCGTTTTGATGTATTGGTGCAAAGCACACGCTATTTCATCAGCTGACATGAACAGTAATCCTGCCACTCATACATTATCACCTGATACTCACTTTGAATTCTGGACAGATCATGTGACATGAGGGATCTCAACATCGACAAAATAAATCTAAATGGACTAAATATTTTGTTAGGACGAGAACGAAAAATGGCTGAGCCTTGTGTATCCTCGCTACTTCTCCAACTTCATCAGAGGAGAGCGATTGGCGAATGGTTTGATCTCTCACTTTATTTCACTGTGAATTCGAAATAAAAATACAAGAAATATTAACCATGACGCACATTGTAGACTGGTCGAAAGTTACTCCACTTCTCATGAACTACTACTCTGTCAACCGGAGTCGAGAAGATGATGTGTTCCCGCATACAAAATACGGTAGTTATCAGTTAGTCGTACTTCATAATATCAAGGAATGAGATCATGAATACAGTTGCAGGCTATAAGAACAATCTCGTGCAGTACTATGACGAGCTGGTGAAGTACGATAATGTTCTGTCTGCGGCCAAGATTGAGGTGAATTGTCGATATTTTTATTCTTTACCGCCAATTCCTTCTGACGGGTCTGTTCTTTCAGTCTCTCAACGCCGCCGTCGAGTACAAGTCTCTCAATATCAATGAATTAAATATCCAGGTCTTTCTGATCATACTATTCTTCGTTTACTCCTTTGCTACTTCAGGTTCTAAACACCCCTACCGAATACAAGTCTCTCAACTTCTCCGGCGACTTCAATACCTTCCTCTCTTCCCTGACTATAGTCGACGCTATCATCATTCTCTCTTTTGTAGTGGGCGCTCTTTGTTTGATCTACTGTTGTTGCTGCCGCAAGAAAGAACGGGGTTATGAGTCCTTCTGATTTTCATCGGTTTCCTACGAATTTTAATCGATAAATTGCTGCATTCGATAATCATAACCGAATACTTCTCCTCCCTGACTATAGTCGATGTTATCATTATTCTCTGTGTTGTAGTGGGCGCCCTTTGTTTGCTGTGTTGACCGTGTAATTGTTTCACATCAATTTGTTGATGTAGACAAGGGTATGCGTCGTTTTGATCTACTGGTAAATATCGATCGATAAAGAGCATTGTTCCTTTCGTATTGCAATCTGCTCAAGTTGATTGCTCTGTCAGCTCGTAATGAGACGGAAAGTTGAGAGCCATTGATAACAGTTGTACCATGGGTACGAAGCATCACTTACCTCTTGGCCAATTGACTGGCTCTCTTCATTTCGCGTACTCTCTCGCTGGTCAGAAAGAGAGAGAGCATGCAAAAATGAGAGAGTTTGACCATTCCCCACCTTATCACTGACCTTGACGTTTCATGGAATATGATTGGATTATGAGAACCGCTCACCTCTTTTAGCATAATTATCGATTGATTACTGGACAACATAATCCCTTTTCCGTCTTTTACTAGGGCAATTTGATTCGAATCACTCGTCTTATCACCACCCTGAATCACCTCGTGTTGTGGTGTTTGAGTACTGAGTAGTGAGCTAGGAGAGGGTGGCTCTCCTCATTTTGTATGCTCTCTCGTTGGCCTGAGAAAACCTGCTTTTCTCACCCGTGCTGGGTGCTGCTGCACTTTCTCAGACAATTGTTCGATTGCTATCCTAATCGTCATCTATTCTCTTCCGCTCGCATGCTCTGCAAAACGCGATTATCATTGCTTTCCGCTCCGCAATATTGAAAACAGTTTCAGGATGTGATTTGCCCACCCATTGTTGTTACTTCCGTGTGCTCTTTCTCCAAATACCTTGATGTACCTGGAAAAAAAACGATTTATAAACTCAAAATGTTCCGTGTAAACTGTCGCTCAACACTGTAATGTACATCACAATCGACGTTGTTCTTTTCAGATCAGAATGCGGTTACTCCTTCCCTTCTTCCTTCTTCTTCCCTTCACTTCGGCACTAAACATTCTGATGTACGTCAACGTCGTGGGCAAGAGCCACTTCCAATTCGCCGAGAAGTTATTAGCACTGATGAAGGAGAATGGACACACCGTGGTAAGCATACCTAAACTGAATCCAATTTATCCGCTGTTAATCCTTGTGAGGTATAAGTCAAAATTTAGATAAAATTTTATAATCCGCTTTTAATCCTTATCTAAATCCTTCTTAATCTTCTTTCGATGTATTCCTGGGTTCTTACGTTGATCCGTTTCCAAATACTCATCTCAGAACGTGTATTGAGTGTTTGAAAATACATTCTTTAAAACCGTTTAAATCCACCTTAATCTTCTCAGGACGTAATACTCGCCATGCTGGACATGCGGGTGGAGCTGAAGGGAACGTACGGCACGAGGAAGATGGCTGTGGTCAAGTGGGACAGTCCGTGGGGCAAATGTACGTTTATTTTTCTCGTTTTTTCGTGTTGTGAAGCAGGTCGTGGGGCAAATGTTAGTCAACTCGTGGGGCAAATGTTAGTCAACTTTAATCGTGAAATCGTGAGTCTTCGAATAGAAATAGGATAGGTACTTATTATCATTGAGTACAAAACTTTTGTGTTTCCGTTCCCTGATTGACTTGTGATCATGTGAAATGAAAGGCGAGAACATTACCTGTTAGTTTCATTCACTCATTCCTGCTATCAGTGGTTAATATTCGAGGGTGAAAGGCAGGAAAATACATCGATCAATCATCACTTCAGCCAGTCACCTCACCAATTTTTCACTTCACCAAAACTTCTTATCAAGTCTCTCCAAATTCGTAATTAGTCCAAAAAAGTTATTTTAACAAATCGACGATTCATGATGTAATTTCTTCAGCCAGCCACCTCACCGACCCCTTCGTCGAGATATCCGAGTGGAAACGACTGGTATTTGGTCTCGCTTCGGACATCTTCCTGGATACTGCAGACCTATTGTGCGATCGTGAGTCGGACAACCCCTTTTCAACCAGTTTTAATCGTTCGCTGATTCTTCCCAATCGATTTCGAACCAAAGTTGGAAACTATTGATAACTTTGTGAAACATAGCCAACTCTAACTTCGTTCGACGTGTGATTCTCTCAGTGACACTGCACAGTATTAAGCCCCATGCATTTCGCGGGGGCTTGGCAATAGAAAAGGGGGGAGGGGGAATCGAACTCGCGCCTGGGCTCTGGGCGAGGATTGAGAGGCAAACGCTTTACCGACTGCGCTAGCAGCCACATTACCATTGGAGCCTGGGATGATGACTTTATCCCGAGGGGTTCGTTTCTGACCAATGCGCGTGCCCTTCAAAACATCGCAAATTAATAGATCTTTCTCTATTCTTTCTTGACTTCTGTTGGAGTTAACAAACGGTACTAATCTCATGCGATCTGTTGTATGTGCATAATAGATAGAAATTTACAATGTTTATCAATTAATTAAGCAAAACCAATATCACAGAACAGAAAACTAGGGGGCACTGTAACTACGGAGCGGTAGTATTGCATCGGGGGATAAAAGGAACGCAGTGAAAACAAAAACAAAAAA
>LS586599.1:158723-170243 GCA_900490775.1 Pristionchus maxplancki
GACACGCTCCACAAATCTGAACGGTGGTGTGGTTTGGATCGCACCGTGCGCGCGTACTAGTCGCGCACAGTGCGACTGAAATATCGGCGCGAGGTTCAATTTTTTCTCAGTTTTGACTTTTTAATTAATTAATAAATATTTGTTTCTTTATATCTGTCAAACATTCTATAATATTAGTTCGCATATCACGAGAAAAAAAACCGGAAAACATGGCGATTGGAGGTAATTAGCAAGTAGTAAACGCGAAGCGCATATTTGTGAACTTAGAAAGTAGCTAGAACATTAAAAAGAGGCGGAGAAAGCAATAATCAACCGCGAAAATTAAAAAAATTAACCTTGAAATTTGTTTTAAAAATTTGAAACTCTTGAATGCAGCACTGGAAAAGCCTGAGAAATGCCTAACTACGGTATCATACTGTATTTTGAGAGTGGTCGCGCACAGTGCGGAAATGGCTTAGGGGGCGGGGTCTGAAAAACGTGCGGCGGTCGCGCTGTCAGACCGTGCGTCCTGACAATCAAAAAATACGCTTTATGAAGCATAGACAGACGACGAATAAAGATCATGTCACATGATAGCCTGTTCTAGACATGCCAAGGGGTGCCAATCACGAGCCTCTTACAGAGGTGCACAAATTTTCCCGATCTCTCTCTCTTCGCAATGCTCTCTAGCTCTTTCAGACGCTGAGAGACCATTCTACCTTACGCCTTATCAATACAGGAAGTGTCCAATGCAAGTCGAAAGGTCTATACAGACACGTCTCATGTTGGTATCAATGCGCGATGTCTTATCATTGATAGAGAGGCAACAGTTGCTCTCTAAAGAGCAGAAGGTACTATTCACATGACTCTACTGAACCTTTTACTGGTTCTTCCCCTTGTATCATCCAAGTATCCCATCGTCCATACACCGTACGGCTCAGTGAGAGGCTACGAGTACCAGACTGGTAATGGGTTCGTTGGAGAGATATACAAGGTGGGAAAAGCTTGCCCTATTTTCGAAAATGTTGTTCCATTGACAGAAAATCCCCTACGCCTCTCCTCCTACTGGCTCGAGAAGGTGGAAGAAGGCTGAACCACCTGAGAAATGGAACTACACTAGGGATGGAACGTTGTGAGTAATTGTGTTTTCTGTGCCAGAAATCACGAAATACTTGTCTCACAAGTATGTTCTTTCAGTGCCGGACCAGCCTGCGCTCAGGTCAACTCAACCTGGCAGGGATACGTCACCGGGTTCTCCGAGGATTGCCTTACAATGAATGTGTATACGTCGAAGAAGTGTCGGGAGGTGAGTTTTTGATACTTTTGGAACCATTTATTTTACGAACCAGAGTGCTAACCTGACTACTAGTGTTGGGTCAGCGTGTTATGAGGCCGTTTGCGGAAAAGTCGAACAATGTCTGGCACAGGCAAAAAAATGAAATTCTCTGAAACTGTGCGATTTGGGGTTATCGAGGGTGCTGATGACCTTGGACACAGTCATTTTTCATATTGCGCCGTCGTTGGCTTCAGACGACGTGACGTCGAAAACAGTTTTTCTTGAATTTCTCGGTCCCAGTCATTCCTAAAATTAAGCAAAAATGTTTCCCAAGGCAGAATTCGATGCTTATCACGCCTGTCTAATTCATTTTTCATTATTTTCATAAATAATTTTTAAAAACAAAAGTTTTCGCAGAGTGGAATGCGCCCTGCGAGAGTATGATCGATCGGACCGGAATGATCTAAGGATTCCAAATATGTATTTCATTTTCTTTTAAAGCGTCCCCTGTAAGTTTCATGCCAAAGATAGTGTAAAATTCTTGTAAGTAAATTCTGCCATCCTTCCCCTTGTTTGCTCCTCTTTGATCTACCGCGAGTCTCGTCTCTCCTCCGCCTCTCGTCTGTCTGCGCTCTCTCGATTCCCCATGTTCCCTCACCTCACGTAAACATGCCAGAGGGGAGAGACTCGCGATCGATCGAAGGGGAGATGGATGGCCGAATTTACTCACAAGAAGGGCCACTATCTTTGGCATGAAACTTTCAGGGGACGCTTTAAAAGAAAATGAAATACATATTTGGAATCCTTAGATCATTCCGGTCCGATCGATCATACTCTCGCAGGGCGCATTCCACTATGCGAAAACTTTTGTTTTTAAAAATTATTTATGAAAATAATGAATAATGAATTAGACAGGCGTGATAAGCATCGAATTCTGCCTTGGGAAACATTTTTGCTTAATTTTAGGAATGACTGGGACGGAGAAATTCAAGAAAAACTGTTTTCGACGTCACGTCGTCTGAAGCCAACGACGGTGCAATATGAAAAATGACTGTGTCCAAGGTCATCAGCACCCACGATAACCCCAAATCGCACAGTTTCAGAGAATTTCATTTTTTTGCCTGTGCCAAATGTCGGTAGATCTGTCCGATGCTTATACGAACGGCCTCTTATGTGTCATTGATATTGTATATTTTCGAAATTCCAAAGATTTTCCAGTCCAACGGCTCCTGCCCAGTCGTCGTCTACATTCACGGAGGCTCGGCGCTATTCAGTTCGGCCATTCATTTCCCGGATGAGGAATCTGTTGCCAAGTACCCGGGAGCAGGTGGGGTTTTGCATGAAAAGTAAATTTATTTTTACGATTGAGATGAAATGGCATAGTCGTCCGATGCGCCAAACCAAGGCGCTCACAGTGGAATTGGAATCAAGATCTTTTTAGGAGTTGTTCTTATCAACATGGAATACCGAGTGGGCATCTTCGGCGTCGCGGCACTAGGTGATGAGCATGCTCTACCGGCCAATCTTGCTGTGCACGGTAATTACTTGTTGTTGTTGTTGTTGTTATTATTATTGTTATCGTTTATTTTGTTTAGATGTCATCGAAAGCATTCGCTTCGTGCGCAAGACCATTCACTCATTTGGAGGAGATAAGGATCAGGTGGGCCCAGTTAGTACTTGGAGGGATCAGGTTTTATGTTTTAATTTTGTAATAATTAAATAATTAATATTAATTAATATTAATTAAAGATCACGATGATGGGCCACTCGATTGGCTCGAGCATTGTGCTGCTACTCACGTTCTCTCCGGCGATCAACAGAGGTGGTGGTAAGCACTGAATTTGTTTTTCTGACTAGCAAAATTTATTTCAACTGACGTTCTCATCAACAGTGCAGGCTTCTCAACAATACATAGCAAACTGCTCTGTTTACTAGCTAAACATGCTGGATTTTTCAGGCTCAGAGTGTTCCAAATTATTCAATCGCTGTTTAGAACCACCTCTCTTCGCTCGAGCAATCGCCGTCAGTGGGACGATGAATTTCCAACCAGAACTGAAGCAAATCAACAGGACGCACGGAGTGGCGACGCAATTAGGAGTCGGCCTTTTTTTCTATTTTTCGCTAAAATGCAATTCAATTTCAGTGCGAAGGCACAGCTCAGGAGATCGTCAATTGCATGAGGGGTTTCAGTACTGAGTAAGTATTGGAAGCCGGTGAAATCCATGACAAATCATCAATTTCGTTCAGTGAAGTAATCAAAGCTGCATCTCTGGTCGGTGGAGATGATCTCTTCTCGGAGACGCATTTGACAGGTCTGAAACACTATCCAGACGAGTTTAGGCTGGAAACCATACAAACATCGAAAAAAATAAGTAAATAACATCTTTGGTGCTCCGAAATTATCGATTTAAAAAAAAATTCACAATCAAATAAAAATATTAATTGTAGGAATTACAATGGCCGGCGAGCTCTACCCAGTGCACGATATGCTCGAGTTGCGAGAGCAACAGAGGGAGCACATGAAGGAGATTGCGCCTGCTCCGGTATGGTTCCGTTTCAGGACTGTCCTAGTTAGGTCCCTGCAAAGACCACCCAAATGACTTTGACAAAAGAATATCATGCCCGAATATGTGTAGAACTATGGCTTTATCATACGATTCTAAAACAAAGCTGAAGAAATAGAGTCATTACAGCCCACAAAGATGATTCTCGGCACGCAAATAACCGAGTTCAAACGTGACGCGTTCAAAGCGTATCAAGCGACTGGATTCCTGGATGAGAACCTGAATGAGGTATTTCGCTTTATCTGTGGTTACTGCTCCGTGTTCTGAAAGATCATACCTTTCAATAACTGCATGTAGAAATGTATCTTTCACCTAACGGTAATGTTCAGTACTCTGGATTAAAATATTCTCGTATGATGCTGGTATGATGCAAATTCAATGCTGGCAATATTTTAGGCAATCGACGCTCTGGGCGTGCGCAACAAAGATCAGTGCATGTCCAAGTACTTCGATGATTGGAAATCGGGAAGATTCAGTGAGTTTCTGATTCAAAGCAGTTTCAAAATAAATAGCAACCGATTATCTAATCTCTTTTAATCATTTATTGTAAAGTAGAAGAATAAATGACTGAAGAAAGTAGTAATTCAGAACCAGAATACGACACACTGTCTCAATCTGTCTTTCTAACGGCTGCCATGTTCGGTAGCGCACAGGCTCGCACTGGAGCGGAGGTTAGTTTCTGCGAAATCAATAATAGGGGTCCACTCTGACAATATCTCATCACGTTATGACTTAGACAATATCTGTATTTAATGTGTACCTCTACTCCTTCGACTACCCCGCACATGCCAATCACGCAGACGACCTCTACTTTCTCATGGGCGTTCACGAGTATCCCATGGTGTGATTTATTTTCGTCTGACTGTCTCATTTCCGCATGCTCTCTCGCCAGTTAGAGAAACGAGAGAGCATGGCAAAGTGAGAGACCATCACTTTTTCCAGAAATTCAAACCGGTTGTACTCCAGGATGCGAACGAGGAGTGGCTGAGTCGTGTCTATCCTGTGTATTTTACGAACTTCATGAAGGGATTGCCCCTGGCGCCAGGTATTTCAATTTGTTCAAAGCTGAGGTGTGCATAAAATGCCCCGATCTCTCACTTCACAATGCTCTCTCGCTCTTTCTGACCGGCGAGAGAGCATTGCGAGATGAGAGATCGAGAAACTTCTGCACAACCCTGGTTCAAAGCTGACACGGAAGAACGGTTGAGTTTCACCCTATTCTTGAAATCAGATTGGCTATTGACACTGCTGATATTGAAAGGGCTAGCAGTTCAAAAAACAATAAATGCAGATTGGGAACCACTCAACCCGGAGCTGATGAACTACTACTCTATCAATAAGAGCTTCGTTGATAGAGTCGTGCCTCAAATGAAACTTGGTAGGACCAAGAATTCAGATTGTAAAAGAAAGTCTTTTTTCAGGCTATCATCAACCCATCCTTGCCTACTACTCAAACCTGGCAAAATTCGACGAAAATCTAACCACAAGGACACGAATCCTCGCCAATGCGCCAGTGCAATACAAAGAGCTCGTGATTCAAGAACCCGTTCCTCCTTCCGAACCCGCTGCTTCTGAGCCTTTCAGCCTTCGTACTATTATCGTATACTCGATTGGGATTGGTCTCATGTTGCTGATTGTTATAATTATGTGCCAGTGCTGTCGAAGTGCTCGGAAGGGATCAGAGAGCATTCCGCTGAGGATGGTGGACCGATAAATAACTTTATCGCTCATTCAACCTCGAATAAGCTTCCATCCTTCGACGTTTAATGATCTCGCAGATCTTAAAGATGATCCAGATAATAACTCCGAAAACGATACTGTAGAAGAGAAAGTCGCGGAGATTGAATGGATCTTGATCAGAAAGAACGAGATCTTTGTATCCGAGTGGGCGAGTATTCAGCACCTGAGATGTCAGGTTGTATGCCGAAAATGCCATCTCACAAACAATTTGTTTCATTTTTGTCATCGTTTGGTCAAACTTCATCATTTCTTGATAATAATCGTCCAGGTCTTTGTGATAACCTGCAATTCAATATTTGTATAATTATAATCACATCTGTACCGTATTTCATTAGAGGAATGACTACATCCTCATAACTCTTGTTGATAGAATAGTAGTTCATCAGTTGGGGATTGAGGGGCGTCCAATCACAAATCGCAGAAATATTTTTTGGATGCTAAAAAACAAACCAGGCGCAAGAGGAATTCCTTTGATGAAATTCGTGAAGTAAACAGGGTAGATGCGACTGAGCCATTGCTCGTTTTCATCCTTCAATGAATACCTTGACTATTCGCATCATGACATGGACACTGACTTCCTACACACTGACTTCGAGGACTATTCAGGAAGAAGGATAAGGGAATCTAACCATCGGATGGTTCTGCACGCCCAATAATCAAAATTTTACAGTATTTACCCACATAACTGACAGTTGTGAAAGTATGACATTGTGTCCTGCCATTATACGGCGTTAAAGGTTGACAGCTCTCTCACCATCGGATGGTTCTGCACGCCCATAATGTAGTACAGATCATCGGCGTGCTGTGCGTGCTTGGGGTAGTCGAGTTGGTAGAGATAGACCTGAGAGTTTCGATATCAGATCAATGAATTGTAGGGAACTATTTTCTAGGCACATACTACCCTAAAATAACACTAAATCAGGCAAAGGACAGTTGGTAGAGGTAGACCTGCACAACCGCCTTTTTCGATTAGGATTTTCATCTTTTCCATCAAATTTCTGCTTGTAGAACGACAGAGCGCTTCTCAATTAATCAATCCGCTAACCTCCGCACCGGTCCTTGCTTGAGTACTCGCAAACGACGCCGTGGTCATGAAAAAGGCTTGAGACAGTGTGTCGTAGACTGGATCTGAACACCAAACTCAACTCTTCAAGCGGAAAACACTCACCAAACTTCCTCCCTTTCACATCATCAAAGTACTTCTTCAAGCACTCCTCCTTGTTGCGGATTCCAAGAACCTCGAGGGCCTTGAATTGGTATTTTTAATTAAATAATTTTTTTTAAATTTATAAATAAAAACAAACCTGATTCGTGCCCACATTCAGTCGATCCAGTTCCTCATCAACCACACCCTCGTCCATCTTGAACTCTTTCAGAATCGTGCCGAGAAGCAGTGTCGTGGGCTGAGTGTGTCTGCATTAGCTCAAGCTTCCATTCGATGCTACACGGACTTGCCGGCATTAGGTCGGATGAGAACTATTTCGCAATACCGTCTCTTACATAACGGTTGTCTCTCGCCTACTTCCGGTTCTCATCCGGCCTAGCATCGGAGTTGCCGGTATCACAGTACAATACCATGGAGAGACCGCAGCATAGAGTAACATGATGAAACTTACCGGCGCCGGCGAAATCTTCCCCATGTGCTCCATCTGATTCTCCCTTAGATCAAGCATGTTATAGATGGGCATCAACTCCCCAGCTAGAGTGATCCCAGAGAGGTGCGAGGGAGAGAACATGTCGGGACCGCCGACTTCTGAGGCTGCGGCGATTATTTGACTGAATATTTTAAATTTTTGTCTGAAAATCAAGTTAGTTTTGAGATCAATGATTGAATTATGGTCAAGCCGTTTTTCATCTCGTTTATTTGTCAAAAGAAATGATGAACGATATTTAAATCCACCATTTCTCAAGAGATCAATAAATTTGTCCGAAACATATCTCACTCTTAATTCTCACTCCCTCTCTGAAAACGAGACAGTGAGGAATGAGTTATGTTTCGAAATGTCTTGAATAAGTAGGAGCTGCGCATTTTTTAATTATTTGAATTCATGTAGTACTAACTAAATCTCACCCTGTGCTCATGGGTCGCATGCAGTCGACGATCTCTTGCGCTGTTCCAGTGCACTGAAAATTATATACATAAACATTATTGATAATTCCAAAATTTCTATTCGATCTGACTGATCCAATCACTTACTCCCAACTTATTCGCTAGCACGTGTGATCGGTTCACTTGCTTCTCCTCGCTCTCCAAATTCATGGTGGAACTCATGCCGATTGCACGTGAGAAAAGGGGAATTCCTGGAAATAGCACTCTAGTTGCTCTTTCGAGATCGGCCATGAAATCTGAACAGAACCACTTAATCACACCTCCAGCTTTATTTACGTTCGGCGAGAAAACTAAAGCCACTACGATAGTAGCTCCAGTGGAGTGGCCCATCAGGGTGACCTGGAATAATCGTTATTATTATTATTATTATTATTATTATTATTTATTAATAATTTCATAATTAATAAACAATTATTTAGTGTAAACCTGATCCTTATCGCCTCCGAATGCGTGAATTTCATTGCGGACGAAGCGTAAGCTTTCCACGATGTCTGAATAACAATAATAAGTATAGAATAATTAGTGAAATCACCATGCATAGCGAGATTCGCTGGGAGCACATTCTCATCCCCCAGTGCCATCACGCCGAAGACGCCCACTCGATACGCGATAGTGACGAGGATTACACCTGCAAAATGCTTTCGATTCTCCATTTTACATTTCATGAGATTTTTACATGAGTATTCGCTTCTCTAATCCGACTTAGAATCTACTCGAGATGCTCAGAATGGTGCAATCTCAGTGTTGCCGATGAACGAACGGCGTTGAGAGTGGCAACAACAAAGCCAGGGAGGGAAGTGATTGCATTGCCGTGATTTTATCAATATTAGATACCGTCTGATGAAACTCACCTTGTCTCGCGTAATTCGTCACCAGCACTTCATCAGGAAACATCAAAGGTCCACTGAAGAGAGCCGAGCCTCCATGAACGTAAACCACGACTGGGCAGGAAGCGGTGGACTGGAAATGGTCTTTGATCTTCACTTGCTCACCTTCTACATACTCTCATAACTAGAGTTGTCAAAATGAAGAATCCGTCTCTTCATTCCGCGTGCTCTCTCACCGGTCCGAGCGACGAGAGAGCACGGAAAACGAAGATACGGATTCTTCATTTTGACAACCCAACTCATAACCCTTATCAAAATGCAGTTTGGGATTGCATAATGAGGTTGTGTGTCGACGTAAGACCCACGAAACAGGCCTCTTTGGCAGAATGGGATCAAACAGGGATGTCGAAGCACCTGTCTACACTCCCTTGACGTGTACACATTCAGTATGAGGCAGTCCTCTGACAGTCCCGTCACGTAGCCCTTCCACGATGAGGGCACCTGAGCGCAGCCCGGCCCGAAACTGAAATAGCCAGTTGATAAATAGAATCTTGTTCAGAGGTAGGCATAACGCAAGGCTATGAGAAAGATTCACAATGTCCCATCCAGGGTGTGGTTCCATGGCTCTGGAGACGCTGGCTTTTTCCATCGTCTGTAGCCAGTAGGAGGGGCGGCGAACGGGATTTTCTGAGCAAATGTGATTGTTTGCCCACAAAAACTGATTAAGACCAATCATCTATCATCTAGCTCGGACAATGAATATCATACATACCATACTGGAATCAATAAATGTGTGGTAGTACCTTGAATATCTCCCCGACGAATCCGTTCTTCGCTCTGTACTCGTAGCCTCTAACAGCACCATAAGAGGTACGAACTATAGGGAAATTGCTTAGTGATGATGCAATATGAGGCAGGAGAAGAAGGAGTAGAACAGGAGAAGCCATCTGGATAAAAATATTTAGAAAAAAAGAAGAAACTTGAATTCTTGGCCTCTCGGAGTCATTGGTGTGCTTTGGGGCTGTCGCTAACACACGAAAAACGCGCTGATAACGGATCGTTGCATTCGAATGGTATAGGATGGCTTGCAAAGAGAAACCACTGCTCTGCTTAGATAAGGAATTGCTCTGAATGAAACCCCTCCCGCATCACATCATCTCACGACCAAAGGACATCAGAACAGAATTACTTTTCCAGTCAAATATTCAGTAGTTGGGGCTAAATCTTGAACGAAGGCAGTAAGGCCTTTATTTGTTCGCAAAAGAAACGAATAAACAAGTGTAGAGTAGTCGGGACTGCCCAGTTTTAGAACTGGTCGTTATAGTACTCTACAGTCAAAATGACACATTATAAAATCATAAATGAACCGTTTGTGGTAACTTACCGAAAGTTACCGTAGGACTGCGTAAAACATTGATTGCGGAGCGGAGGCTGCATGAATCAAGCTGATTTTTTGAGAGGATACATAATTCGTGTGCCCCATCAATCTGACGTTCTTGAAAAATCGATATTTTGCATGCGTCGCGGACGCGCGTTGCGTGTAGGAATGCCTCAAGTGGGCGGGGCTTAGACCAATTTGTTCATTTATTGATTTTATCGCCATAAAAAATATTTCGAATGATGACTTTTATTTTTGGCACGTATCATAGGCTGAAATTCCGCAAAAAGTGAATTCTCGCCTAAGCCCCGCCCACTTGGGGCATTCCTACACGCAACGCGCGTCCGCGACGCTTGCAAAATATCGATTTTTCAAGAACGTCAGATTGATGGGGCACACGAATTATGTATCCTCTCAAAAAATCAGCTTGATTCATGCAGCCTCCGCTCCGCAATCAATGTTTTACGCAGTCCTACGGTAACTTTCGGTAAGTTACCACAAACGGTTCATAATGTGTCATTTTGACTGTATATGATGCCGTTTGCGTAAGAGTCTAGCAAGGGCTGGCACAGCAAAAAATTCCAATCCTGCCAAACTTTGCTAAGGGGATCTCGAGGACGTTGATGACGCTGGGCATACTCATTTTCCATATTGAGTCTCCGTTGGCTCCAGATGACGTCACGTCGAAATGTGTTTTGAGAAGCTTCTCTGTTCAAGAGGTCGCTAAAATTATGAAAAAATGTTTACTAGGGCAGAATTTGATGCTGATCACGCCTGTCTAATTCATTTTTCATTAAATTCGAAAATAATTTTTTTAATTGATTTTTTGAATCGCTGTAGCCAGTTCAAAGTTTTTCGCATAGGTCGACGCGAGCCGATGAGAGGATTCCAAATCTATATTTTGAGCCCAAACAATCGTCAGATGAATCGGAGTGGAGGCGATTTGTACATGGAAAATGGTCAGAAACAAGCTCTCCCTCATTGATCTACCCTCCTCTCCGTCTCTCTGTCCTTCCTCTCCCCTGTCTCTTGCCGAGAGAGTGTGGGGAAAGGAGAGAGCGCAGAGAGAGGAGAGAGAGGAGGGAATGGCTGTGCTTGATCTGCTTGATCATTCTCACGATCTCGTCCGCTCTCCCGTCATTGATCTGCGGCCTCCTCCTGCAGACGTCAATTCTAGAACTCGAACTACGGAAATCGTCTCTTCATTTCGCGTGCTCTCTCACCGGTCAGAGCGGCGAGAGAGTGTGTAGAATGAAGAGACGATTCCCCGTATTTTGAACTCTAGTGAATTCTCGCGCCAATTGATCAGAGGAAGGCAGTCTTGCAAGGTCCCTTCAGATTCTCACGATCGCGAGTGATTGGCGACGCGGTCGCAAGGCGGTTGGGTTCCCACACCTCATAATTGGAGGAAGGGTATTTAAGGAGGAAGGACCGACTGGGAGGCGCAGTCCCCAACAACAGTTCACGTACAGTTGTCAGTGAGCAGCAGCAACCATGGCTACGCACCAAACGACCGCGGAGGTTAGTTTCGTCGGGGTTGGGGCTTGACAGAGTATTATCGGAGCGGGTTGGGAGGTAGCTGAAAGCCGCAGGGTACGGTAGTCCGTTCGATAGGCGGGGTACGGTAGTCCGTTCGATAGGCGGGG
>LS586599.1:185325-205112 GCA_900490775.1 Pristionchus maxplancki
ACTAAGGGGATACGGTAGCCGATCGATAACTAAGGGGATACGGTAGCCGACCGATAACTAAGGGGATACGGTAGACGATCGATAATTGAGGGGATACGGTAGACGATCGATAACTGAAGGGATACGGTAGCCGATCGATAACTGAGGGGATACGGTAGCTGATCGATAACTGAGGGGATACGGTAGCCAATTAACTTATCTGACACCGTGTGGTTTTCCCTAGCTTACTGTAGAACTTAGAATCTCGGACTGACTCTAATAATTGCAGAAACGGCCAGGCTCTCGTCGCCAAGCAGCTGATCGAACTGCAGAAATAAATATTCTGAAATTCATTTCCGGAATTTTAAGACTAAAATAAATAACAAATACAATTTTACAAACTAATGACATCTCGAATCTGGTCTCTCGTATTTATTGCAACACCTAGTTGTACATACCATTGATCTGCGCGTTCTCTGATAAAGTCACTTATTCAATGTTGCATTGTGCCGATTGTCGTGATAATGCATTCCATGTTTCAGACAAAAATTACAAAAAAAAAAAAAAAAAAAAATTAAGTATTTTATCATCTTTGATGATAAATGGTGATAGGGGATTATTGGATTATGTGTTGAAAAATGGCACAACAATGACTTGTTGGAATGATCTCAAGAAGACATCAGACAGCATGAGGGAGCTAAAAAATATAATATAATTTCGTAATTTCCAAATATTCTCACCTCTCGACAAACTGCTTCATCTCGTTGAACTTTCTTTCGAGTTCCAAGTACCGATTCTGAAGAATTTTTTCATGGTCAGTCGATAAAACCATTGCTAGGGCGGGCAGAAATCGAAGAAGTGTCCGGTATTCTACAGCATGCAGTACTCACGTCGGCAGTTACTTTATTGGTTCCCACTTCCATCTCCAGTTCGGCCACTCGAGCACGCATTGTCTATAAAATATTTAGATTGTTTTCAATTAACAATAAGAGCCACCTAACCCAGATTAGATTTTTTGCGAGGATGCATCATTTTTGAACTCATGTTGTAGAACTGGTCACAAAAAGTGGGTTCAAGACAGAAATAGACCCTATTTATGTCATGATTATTCGTGAAAGATCAATATATAGGGGGAGGGGGGGGGGGTTGAGAACCTGAGGGGACGGGGCTTAGAATGGACCTGCAAAAGTGCGCTATTCTGTACCTCGTCTCCGTCTTCCTCTCCTTCTTCGCCCGATGATGCGAGAGAACTGATCGAGGCGGTGGTGGTGGATCCGATGGTGACGGAGCGAGCTCTAGACGAGACGGGACTGGTCCTGGAACGAAACGGATTACGGTAGCCTACAGTAACCCGACAAACTCACTTGTCCTCAGTAGAAAAAATCTCCTCCACTTCGGCCGACCACTCAGCACTCATCACTTGGCTACGAATGAGGGGTGAAAGACGGTGAACAATGATTGCCTCTCACTAGCCTAACAAGTTGTTCGAACATGTTACGCCTCATCTGAATGCATTTCATCTCGAATGTGTTCACTTATGTTTCAGCAAATCCTTATTAGTCGAGGAACTGCTGATGCTTCGATCAGGAATCGTGTAAGGTGTGAAAAATAAATATCAGTGAAATCCAAGAATCTCTCATTTCGTAATACTCTCTCGTTGGGCAGACGGCGCGAGAGAGCACGGGAAAGTGAGAGAAGCAGACGATTTCAGAAAATCAAGAGAGACTGCAGACTTGCATGGCCTCAATGATTCATGCGATCTAGTCCATTCCAAGGTGTTTCATGTTTCATCGCTTTCTTTCTTTCGACTCCATCTTACAAAAAATACGTGAAATCCAAGCATTCTTCTCCGCGAGAGACACCACACGTTGAAGAGACGTCAGAGAAACAGACGGACAGATTAGAGAGTGTGTGAAATCGAGAGAGTGCTCGCGGCCGCGGCGACTTTACAGTGGAAGCCCATCGCCTACTCGGCGAGAGACCACGCGTATCGCGGAGAGCAGCCAGAGAAAAAGAGACCAGTAAGAGATCAAGCGGAAACGAGAGACGGCGACTGTATTCAAAGTGTGTATGCCCTCTTGACGGCCGAGAGGGAGGAGCAATAGCCCCTGTCTCTCTATTTAGCGTGCCCTCTCGCTCGCTCTGACCAACGAGAGATCACGCGAAATGGAGAGAGCATGGCTCCCGTAAGAACTTTGCGAGGGGAGATCTCAGATCGTGAGATCCGTTGAGAGGAAGAGTAAAACCTCTCCATATCCTGTGCTCTTTCGCAAGGCAGAGAGGACGAGAGAGAGTGTGAAATAGAGAGGGTCAGAGAGGGAGAAGCATTTCTCGTACTCTCGTGAGATACGAGAGAGGACACATTCTGATGTGTTCGAGATCGAGCGGACATCCCCTTTCTTAGAGTTCCCCTTTCTCGGCTCTCAGCCACGATTTCAATTACCCTACTCCTTATTTGCTACTGAGACGTGTTGTGATCAGTCATTACATTCAGTTGCTATCCAAGCATTTTCAATAAGATGAACATTATGAACTCATCGAATTTTTTTATCTTGCGCCAGTCGGCAAAAATGTTGCAGCGTATGGATTTGGTTCAAGTATGTTTCACGTAGTTGTCAAAGCCCGGTCGTAAATCTCGCTAGTGATCAGAGTGAGCAAAGCTCTCCACAAACATGATATCCCATATTTTACCTCCCTAGTTTTGTGGAAATTATAACTGAACTCGATTAACATCAGCAAAAGCGCAAATATTTGGATATCTAGGAAGCAAGGATGAGGGCGTGACTTTAGATTTGATTCTCGGATTAAAGAGAGATTCGTAACTAAAAGTAACGCCTTTGAACTAACTACGTTTGAGTTTCGGGATTTCCGCAATTTATATCGATCACCCACAGCGCAAATACGCCTGTCTCGGATCTCTTGGGAGATCGCGAGAGATGGGAAGATGAGGGGGTGATTTGGAGCTGACCCTCTATATCTTCCTCTGTTTCTTGCATCCCTGCTCCTCTCCTCTCCTCTCCGTCTCTCGACTCACTCCCTGGATATCTCTCTATCTGAGCACGGACTGTGTAAAGAGCGCTTCTGAGATGAGAGGAGGGGGAGAGAGACCGGGATGCGAGATACGAGAAGAGAAACAGAGGGTGATCCGCCATAGCTGAAGCCAGTTCGGGATGAACCCCGGCGTCTGACTCTCTCCGATTCGCGTGATCTCTCGCTTTCTCTGACCGGCGAAGGAGCTTAGAAGGGTAGTCTGAAGGGGATATCCGCCTTCTTAGATGATCCCAGACGAGTGGTTTCGGGCGATGGTTTAGTGGCACGTAGGGCGCTTAGACTAGAGGAACTTCCGACTTTTAGCCAACCTTTCGCGGTTTGATCGTGACTGATTGTCTTTCTTGTGAAATCGGATGCTCCATTCTCTTAGCTCAGAGGATTGCATCTATCCACCAACTTTCGCCAGCGTTTCAGTGTGATTTGTGTTGGATAGTTTGCTTGAATGTTGTTCTGGCGGCATTGGCGTGCGATTTCGCGAGATATTTGGAATCCTTCCAACTTTATCCATTCATATTCGTACTTTCTCTTTTCTCAGCCCTTCAGTACACCATTCGTTTTACTTTTTATTAATCACTTTTCTCCATGATACAATGATTCCAGGTTCCATCTACTCTACCTATCTCTCCTCTCACTTGCCAATTCTCTCCTTCTTCTATCTTTCACGATGCCGTTCATGCGGCCGCGCGGCGAGCGCGCCGAGAACCAGATCCTGCCGAATTTCATCCGGGTTTGTTGTTGTTTTGACGCTTGAATGTTTGTTTTGACGCTGGAAAACAACAACAACAATAATAATAATAGCACTCCAAATACTGCCGAACTTCTTGCTTCTGTTTTTGATTGATGTTTAATAATTTATAAAAGATCTACAACAAAAACACGACGTCCACAACAATCACTTGTTCACTGTGGATTATAGTGATTATTTTTTTAAATTTAATTAATTAATCATTAATTTCCAGCCCCTGAACGACAAGCGCGCCGTGGTCGGCGAGGCGGTCGTGCTCGAGTGCCAGTTGGAAGGTTATTATTTCAAAAATAGCTTCAAGTTTATGAACAGTTGAACATTTTTGCACAGCGACGTCATTTCGCGTCCACTACAGTGTTGAAACTACGATTTCTAAAAGACATAAAACGAAAGAAGCCAAAATGTTTCCCTCTACAGGCCACCCCGACCCGGTCGTCAAGTGGCTCAAGGATGGGCATGACATTTCCCTGTGTCCGGACTACAAGGTTTTCATTTTTATTTTTTCAAAAGGGCATGAGCCAATCATTGCAAAGCGAGCGTTGTCCTCTGGTTATACTCTTCGTGAAACACATCTGAATATGGTGGGATGGATGCGGCTCAAAGGGGTAACTAAACAGAAATGCAAATTCGATTTTTGCATTTTTTCTGCTCTATGGTCACGTCTTGGTAGAAGAAAGGGACGCCTTCTCTGCCTAGAATAATGTAAAATCGTGATAATGCCACATATTTGTGTCTTTCACATTTATTTCGCAGAAGTTGGTGATTCTATCACACTCATCTGGTGAGAAGCAGTAGTAGTGTGGGAGGTAATAAAATTAAGCCAAAATTACATGTTGTGATCATTTTTCCGCTGTAATACTTAGTCTTTATGCATTATCAGTTGCTGAGACACTGCTTTCTGCTTGTCTCATCTGGTGAGAAGCAGAAAGCAGTGTGGGAGGTAGATAGAGTAGATGGCAAACATCTCTAGTAGTACTCGAGTGATAAGTGATTTGACGATGAGTTGAAAATAGAGTAAGGGAATTCGAGAGTGCGGTGGACTAGAGATGAAAGTGGGGGTTATGTTTCATGAGGAGCTGAAAGGAAGGAATGGTTAGTGGAAATCGATATATCATATATGCATTCGAAGCACAAGAAATTTTTTTTAAACCGTGAACAAAATGCGTAGGAATTGACTTCATGAGAATTGAGTAAGGTCAAAGACGATCATCCAAATCCCATCCAAGATATCAGAAACCGGGAACGAGGAACCATAAACGCATTCCATTGTCAGATCGAGCAGGACGGCCACCGCCACCGGCTGATCATCTCGATGGTGCAGGGCGCCGATTCGGGACGGTATTTATTTTTCCCAAACATCCTAGATTTTCGGATTTCGCTTTGTAAAGCTTTTCTAAAGCGTGTTTTCGGAGAAGTGTGCTTTACTTTTTATAAACACACACCCTGTTGTTCCAATGACGACATCGTTATGGTAGCAGCTTTTGATGGGGAAATAGACCAGATTTGACGAGAACCTCGCCAATATTTCCATTGCCAGATTCACCGCGCACGCCCTGAATCCAGCCGGTTCGCAGCAGTCGACGTGCATTCTGATCGTGGCCCCGGCGCCGACGCCCATCCCGGGAGCAAAGAGTGTCGCGTAAGTGATTCCAACTATTTTCGAAATATATTTCGAAAAATATGCTGGGGGCCCATATAGTAAACTCGACCGCGCCCCAGATCGAGCAAGAAAGGCACGAAAAAGTTGACCTGATCGTCGCCCCTGTGTCGCGTAAGTGATTATTTTACTAGATCAGCTTTTTAATAAATCGCGCGAGTCATGCACAATTTCACTAGAATACTACAAAAAGGATAGCGCAAAGACCGCACCGACTCCCATTCCGGTAGGATTAAAAATCCGACAACCTCGGCAAAAACATTAAATAGAGAATGCATTTGATAGAAAAAAAGGCTTTCTTTAATTCGAGTTTGATCTGAATGGTACACCTTGAGTTTCACCGCTTGCTGAAATCCGATATCCATTGAATAGCTACAATGGTCCGCCAATACATGTGAGAATTATTATTATTAATTCCAGTGACTCGCCCGCCCCTCCCCAAACGCCCGTCGGCCCGTCCGCTCCCATCTTTCTCAAGGAGCTGCGGCACCAACCACTGCTGCCGGGAGCGAGACTGGTGCTGGAAGGTAGGAATATACCCACTCATTTCCTTGTCTAGCTCGATATTGTCGAAATTACCCTTTATCCTGTTTTTCGGTTGGATTTGGGCTAAAATAAGCGATATCATCGGAAATGGTGGTGAGAAATACATATTTCAGGCCGAGTGGTGGCCGTGCCCAACCCTACCGTGGAGTGGTTGAAGAACGGCAAGCCACTGCAGAACTATCGGTAAATATCGTTACTTGATTCCTGTTTGATTTTACTTGCGTTCTCATTCATAATCGCATTGTTTCCTTTAAAGTTACACGTGCTACTCTTTATCCTCTGGAGAACGTGCTTTTGGCGCTTTCGGCTCTCTGTTATGATATCACACTGAAGCTTCTCGCTTTCCTAATCTCCTCCTCTCCCACCTCGGCTAATAACCCCATCCCAATTGCACTTCATATTTGCTCACTCCCCCTCTTTGTCTTCTCGTAGGTCAGAGAAACGAGATAGTATGAGAAAATGAGAGAGTGGATTGCCCTCTCGATAGTCTCGCACGGGGATATCCCGGATCGTCTTCCATCGGAAGAAAAACAGCCCGAGGGGGCAGGCGATCCGGTCTAGACTTGGCACAATGAAACCATTCCAGACTCCCTGCGCTTCTCACTTGAATCACTATACTCAAGCAATTATTAGTGCGATTATAAATTAATTATTGGTTTATTAATCTATAATTATTTGCAGGGCGCAGATCGATCACGACCCCGTCTCGGGCATCTCCCATCTCACCATTCCTCAGGTTTGTATTCGAAAATAATTAAATAAAAATATTAATATTATTTATAAATTAAATAATAAAGACATTAATTTTAGATGTTCCCGGACGACGTTGGAGAGTACACATGCAGGGCAACTAACGTGCACGGAGAGGCGGTTACGAGTGCGAATGTCAGTTGGCACTTGAATTAAGCTTTTTTACAAAAGAATAGCCGTGATCTCGATTATTTTTATATGCGCAAATTTTATTTGTTGATATACCTCAGACGATCAGTGTTACTGGAGCACGGATTCTTTATCATCCTATGTACCGATTGTGAAACACACACGTTTCGTTCATAAAACTCGGAAAATTAAAAAAATTCCGCAGAAAAATCCAATATTTTTCCAGCTCTTGCCGCGCGAGCAGTACGAGCGATGGTTCTCGGACGAGCAGCAGAGGTGAGATTATCTTATTTTGGGGCAAAAAGCAACAATAAAAACAATAACATTCCAGGCTGACTCGTGACCGAAGAGCAGCGATGGGTGGCGGACAGCAGCGCCCGCCCAGTAGAGGACAACAGGTATTTCTTTTTCGAGTAAAGGGATCGCTAATGCGCGATAAAACCAATAAAAACAGAATCATACATTCCTTATGGCATTCATACTAACGTTTCGAAACCGTTGGAATTGAAAACACAAGAGACAGATCTGATTGATGGCCAATGGCAGCAGTTTTTGCAGCTAGAATTGTTGGACTAAGCAATCGGTTCTCTCACTCTGTCATGTTCTCTCTCTTCTCCAACCGGCGAGAGAGCTTTGCGAAATTAGAGAGTCCAACGATTCTTTGCTTCCTTTCAGCAGTGGCAGCAACCGGCTGGCGTCCTCCGCAGCGGCGGCGGCAACCTCTCCGACGTCGATAGCGTAGTGTTTTATTTCAATTTATTGAATTATAATTTTAAAAAATCACTCTGAAATTGGTGTTTTCCTCATTTGTCATAATTATTCATTTTTTTAAAATTTGCTACTTACTATGCACTCATTCCATCAGTATTTGACCAATACTGGATGTTATGAGAAATCGGTGAAACACAACCAACACTTTGCGAAAAATATCGAATTTTTTAAGATCAACCGTTTTCAGTCCTGGGGCATATCCGAGTCGGAAACGGAGCCGGAGCTAGCCGCACTCGACCCGCGCGGCGGCGGATTCAAGCCCATCATTCGGTAATGTTTATTTTATATTTTTATCTTCTGACCCTCACACATTGAGCGAAATGCGTTCACTACGCTGTGAAAGCGCTGTGAAACTCATTCGAAGTGCAAAAGTGCAATGTCCGGGGGGTTGAACGGGTGAAATCGTTGGAGTGGCGTAATCACCATATCAACGCAAATGTCTGGTGGGGACGGTACTCTTCTTCCGAATCTTACACCAGTCAACTGGACGAGAGACTGTGTAAAATGAAGAGCTCGTCTGGATATAAATAAAGACACAATTTCCAGCCAACCGCTGCGCGGTCTCCGTCTCACCGAGGGCACCGATGCGATTCTGCAAGCGAGCATTGTGGGCACTCCCAAGCCGCAGGTGTGCGAGAAATCACTGTTTCATGGGTGCCTTTTCCTCTAGAATTCAAATCGATTGTTCACAATAAAAATGAAGAATCGCAGAGTGTTTTCCTTCACTGCAAATCAATTTGGGTGGCCTACATTGCAATTGCAGCAAGATCAAAATGCAGACCTAACATGAGTGATAGATGGCCAAAAATTGCCATTGCAGGTGGCCTGGCTGAAGAACGGCCGCCCGCTGCAGCTGTCCGGCCCGCGCATGCAGATGTCCTACAAGGTGGGCACAGTTCTTATATACTGACAGAAATATCACTTGACTCTCTCAATTAGTCGGAGTCGGTGAGAGAAGCTGAAGAGCATGTGAAATAGAGAGATTCCCATACGCCCAAGTAGCGCATCATAGTGTGCGAGATATGTTTCACACATGGCATATCATCAACAGAAATCTCCGATTGGCAATATTTCTGCGGACGGAATTAATATTCATTTTATCCAACATCTTGTTAGTTGAACAACGGTGTTGGCCTATATCGAAGTGTCTTCAGGTTTTGATTAGAAGCAATCCATGCGAGAATGCATGAGAATAAGTTGGACATTATGATTTCCAAAGCAATTTTTTCTTTATTTTCAGGGCGCCATGGCCCTGCTAAAGATCAATCTCGTCAACGTGGATGATGGCGGCGAGTACACTGTTATTGCAGAGAACAAGCACGGAAAGGTCCGTTATTTATATATCTTGCTCAGATCTCTATTCTGAATCCTTTCTCTCGTCTTTCATTCGTTCTGAAGTATTCGCATTGTTGCATTTGACGTTTTCCTCGAGAAAGTATTATATTCTAGTCTGAATCCTCCTCACTTCTCTCATTTTGCTAGTAGCCCAGAGATCAGATATCGCCTTGGCTAAATGTCATGAGATTGAAGACTAGCGACTACGTGGTAAGGGGACATATCAGGTTCGCTACGGGATGACGCAGTCTTTGCAAAACAGGGATTATATCTTTATTTGCATGACTGATATTCGGGAGTCCTAAACAATCTAAAAAAACCCCAAACAATCTTTATGACTGTATTTCGAAAGTCGGCAGAACTCATCGCGTAGATCACCCATTTGCCGCCCTCGCACACATCGTGAATCACATCGACGATCTGGTACAACGTGCGGGAATCGTCGGTGGACAGTCTTAAAAAATAAATTTTTAATCGAAATTTGAGGTAGATTTGAGATAGATGAGGTAGATGTCAACTAACTTCGGCGCAAGATTGAACAGAATCGCGCGAATGTAATAGGAACACGCCAGGACGAATAAGAAGACGATCCATTTGATGCGGTAATTTGAGGTCCTGACGGGATCTTATTAGTAGAGAAAAGGGTTGGTGAAATCAAGCCAAACCGACTTTCGGAATTCCGACTGGGAATCGAGAGGATTTGGCTTGGTCGGAATCGGAACTCGGTCGGTCGGCTTACCTTCGAGAGTCAACTGTCGGAACGGAGTCGGATTTCGGGCGGCCCGTGTTCCGACTTGTTCCGACTGTTCCGACTTGTTCCGACTTTGTTCCGACTTTCGAGTCCCGTCGAGTGTATGCAAATATGGCCTCTATCGTTCTCAACAGAGTGTTCACAACGCCGAGCATCACTAGCTCGCTTGGCTTAGTGGTTGTGTTTTGGCTCGATCAATCATTCAACGCCAGTTCAATTCCGCCCGAAGGCGGTAAATTTTTGCTACCTTTTTATCACGAGTCTTCTGAGAGATTGCATGATCCTGAGGAACAGATGGCAAAAGTTTGAGCTACGTTCATGACTTTTTGAGGATAGAATATTGTGGAGGAGAGAAACTTTTTAGCGTCGGCCGATTTTTCAAAAACCGTCTTTTAGGTACTTTCAGGCTCTACCTCCGGCTCTGACCTATCTCAGCTCCCCGATGAGCTAGAAGGTTCTACCCGGGCTCAAAAGATGCGAAAAAAAAATGAAAAAAGTGAAAAACGGATGACACAACCACTAAAAAATTCCTCCTGGGCCGGTATGCCCCCTCTTTAAAAATCTGGATAGCAGTTTATGAATCTTCAGACTCACTATACTTCAGGAAAAAATAGAGCTCGGAAATTCATAAGTGCGTTGAGGAGCTGTAGGTCTGCAAACATCGAAAAATCGACCATTTTTGACCACTATTTTTCAAGACAGCCAATGAGTACTAAGAGACGATTACTTCACTACACAGTGAGCTCAAAGTGCCTATGACGAACTATTCAATCTTTGAAAATGACGAAAACCGATCCGTCCGGGTCATCTCGTTCATTCCTCCCTTGACATTCGATCCTCCATGTTGTTAACGAGCCAGATCTACCCTCAAACTAGCGATTGCAAGCTCATTACTCAATATTTGTAACTGTGACAAATGTGTGTTACTCATCAAAAATTTTCTGCCTCTTTAGCAGCTTTCCGATATTCGAAAATCGATAGCTCAAGAGATCAGAAAATCCCCGGGGCTGCTCTCAAACCCATTGGCACGCCATCTCTCTCTCTTGGATTTTCACACCGCCGCCGATCACTAATTCTTCACTCCTCCTCTCCCAATCTTCTCTCAATCACTCTCTCCAATCTGCCTGCTCTCTCGCCTTTCTCTTTCTCTGCGCTCTCCCACTTCCCCCTTGTCTCTCTCCTTCCGGCGCCCCCGCCTGCCTCTGCAGCCTGGCTGCCTCAGGCCACCAAGCGCAGGTGTTGTTTTGGCCCGTGAGAGACCAGGGCAGAATGCGAGAGCGCAGACGAGCAGAGAAGAAGAGAGAGCACGCGGATCGAGGAGGACGGGGTCTTTCGAAAGTCAGAGGCGATTTCGAGTGTCAAGAGTCGAGCTTCTTCTCCTCCTCCCACTCAAACCCCCGTTCTCCCCGTCCTCCTCTCACCTCTCTCTGCGCTAATTGCTCATCTCCCTCAAAGTTGACGACCGTCTTTGACGAAGTTGACGACCTTCTAAAATCGCAGTAAAAATATGCCTGCCACTCAGCGAGGGGCTTCGTTGTTGTGTAGGAGAGCTGACAGCCAGCCAATTGTTAGCCAGTGAGAGACTAGTGATTGTCGGTCTTCTATACTTTTCTCTCTCTGCTGGACTCTCGTAACAGCGGTGCATTGTCCAATACTCGAATTCTCTGCATGTGTTGTTCGGATCGTCCTTTTTGCTCAGAGTACCTTTCATGACTGATGTTGTTTGTTAGCTCGGTATCATGCAGGCATCTGATGTATCGCTTCAGGCCTTACCATATCAAAAAAATATCCAGAGATTTCCCAAGTTAATCCACAATTTCCCGAACGTCGATATCCTCTCGGGATACACTTGTGTTTGCGCAAACTCGACGGCGCAGTTTTTTTGCTGGACAAATGACTTTACCCTCTTGAGAAGGTTTCTTTGACTTCTCTGATTCTCTCAAAATCCCCTGATCCCTCGCTCGAGAAAAGCAGAAAAGATACTGGGATACCGGGAATCCACTCTGCTTGATTGACCTCTTCCCACCCTTTTGATCTGCTTTCGCCCCACTCTGCGCACTAGGATTATCTCTATTCTGCAGGGTATTTTGGCGAGTGATCGCGGATTTGAGTTGCTTTCTCCATCATGTGGATCTTTCTAACAGCGAAATTTATTCAAAACAATGAGGACAAATGCCCGAATTACGTGCAAATCCATGTCATATTCTTGACTCATCCACCATTGTTTTCTCCACTTATTTTCCTGCCCTGCGGTTCCGGGTCGCACTCTAGTCCGTTTTTTCGCTGTTTTTTTTATTTCCTACCGAAAGGTCTCACGTATCCCAATATTATTCATGAATGATAATTAGCTAATTAGCTTAATTAATAAATAATAATTACCATAATTCCAGACCGAGAGCGTCGCGCGCGTCGAGGTCTACCCGCTCACATCGCCCGTCAACCACCCGCCGCCGCCAAAGCAGAGTCAGGTGAGACCATAACTAAACAACAACAATAACAAAAACAATATAAAACAATATTCAAACACACAAGAGTTATGATTAGGGGTACACGATAATTATACTTTGCTCGCAGAGAAATATGTAATATGAACGGAAGAAATAATGGTAATTGATGTTCAGAAAGATGTTCACTTTTCGATTTTTAAACGATTACCATGGTGCAGTATCGATTTGATGGCCTTTCATCCGCACTTGAGAAAAGGGTGAAACATACCTCAACATTTTGAAAGTCAAATATTTTCGAAAATCAAAAAAAATTTCAGCGAGACTTTGAGGAGGCCCGTGACGCAGCCGAGCGACAGAGACAGGTATTTTTTGTTTTTCCGAAAATAATTAAATTTCTTTTTTTAATGCTTTATCCTCTATTTATCTCCTCGTTCGATCGATAAACAGGCCCGCGTCTAACCAATTATCTCTTCTAACTGCCTCGGCATCTATGTTCTCTGCGCTCTCTCCATTCCGCACGCTCTCTCTTTATCTCTGCCCTTCGAAAAGCGTTGATCCTATTGCTTTCCGCCTCTTCTCATCGCTTCTTCCAATACCTCTCCCTCCTCTCTCATCTTCTCATCTCTATCATCAGTTTGTTTGACAGCCTCCCCCTCCTATCAAGTGTAACTCTTCCTAAGATCCTCACTGACACTCCTCGATCCACACACTCTCTTGCAGTGCAGACAGGGCAAGAGAGCGTGTGAAATGGAGAGAATCAGACGACTTGGAAACGGGGGAGAACGAGGAGGCAAAGCACTTTGAGCTGCCCCTGTGACTAATCGATGAGAGGGTGGCAAAACATACAGCGGAAAGAGCCCGAACGCCCCCTCTAGGAGCACTTTTGCAAAGAAAACATGTAGAGAGGATGGTTGCAGTCAGTACTCAATCATACGAGTATGCGCGGTCTCTTTGCAAGAAATGGCCTCTTCATTTCGTATCCTCTCTAGAGAATCGGATACCGTGCATTGCATTTCATATCTTTCCAAAACTTTTCTTACATCGCAACCACGTGGCTCAGCTACCAAGGAAAACAAATAGGTGCTGGGCCGGAATGATGAATCATCAATCAAGACTCATTACCTTGTGTCGTAGGGTAAACATTCTAGAACAATCGGTCTAGTGGGATCTCAGCACATCAGTAGCAATGTGTACGCATATTTCTTTGCAATGAATAGAGCATCTAAAAATCGGTAACGATCGCTGTTGTGCTGATGAACTCCGCGATTTCTTCGATCACAGCACACCAGTAGTAGTATAGTCAAGAAAGCTACGTATTCTCATGGATTTCCATTCTTTCCTCTGCACTTCTCGCTTATAGCATTCAAAGTCGGGCCGGAAAGTTCCATGGTGTGTTGATAAATCCCCAAGTCAACCGATCACAGCACACCCGTAACAACGAATTCGCTTTGATTCTTATCTGTTGAACCTGCAAAAAATATGTTCTCAGATTTGCTGATAAGATTTCGAGAGACGGATCACAGCACATCAGTAGTAGTAAAGTCACGAGAGCCAACTGTTGGCAACATTTCCCGAGATCCTCTGTCCATTCCGCTCGTTCTCAAATCATTTCTGACTGGCGAGAGAGCACGTAGAGTAAGGCTATTCGGCAACACTTCTAGCGAGGCCTCGAGTGAATCGAGCGAAGACCAGACAAATAGCTAGTAGGTGTCAGTGACTCGAGTGATTACTGCAGATTCAGAATTTGCTTCCCAGTAGATTTGGGCATCAATGCAGCGAATTTATTGATATTCAACAAAAGGTTTTCGGATTCCTTTTTCTCTTGTTATTGTGAGTAAAAGACTCGCAGCATCAGCAGTAACTTTCTGCTTCCGGCTTTGGAATTCCCCAATGGTATTCTTCGACCTGAATTTCAATGAGAGCGAGACCTACTTTTGTTGTTCCCTTGTTAGGAGAAAAGCTGATCTCTCATCTCTACTGACGACTCACTTTTTGTCTTGCCGGAAATCCTTGCTTCACACCTCTCCCTTGTTTACCTGTCGCTGATAAATCGCCGAAATTCTCACTCACTTGCTCATTAATCACTCGATTTTTGCTTCCTTTCCTCTATTTTCTCTCCTGAAATCGCTCGCTATCTCGCCTCTCTACTCCCTCAGAGACTGGGGGAACCGAAGAGGCACCCGTTCCTCCCACTCCCTCTCCTCTCCCCTGAGTCAATCTTTATTTTCGCCGCTATTTTCGCCCCTCTCGAGCGGGGCTTCTCCCGCTGTAATCAAGGCTGCCGGGCTGAAGAAAAGTCATTGCGCTCTTTACGAATTACGCAAAAACGAAGAGCGAAGTTTATTGGGCACTTGGCCCGTGCGTAACGACGCAATGATCTTTCGAAATTCCGGAGCCGGAAATTGGTCCGGACCGGGAAATCCGTAAAAATCCAGAGCCGTCATTTGCAGATACAGCACGAATACGCGCGACTCGAGGCCGAACGACAGAGACTAGCTCAGCAAGCGGAGAGGGAAAGACAGGAGCGCCTACTGCTCGAGAGGTATACGGTAGTTCGATGAGTCTCGGTGGGCTGGAATATGGTAGATTACGGTAGTCCTAATATCGATAATTACCAGAGAGCGTGCGGAGCGTACGCTACTCGATCGCGAACGCGAGGCTCGAGAACGGTCAGTTTGCGATTGATTCGGATTACGGTAGTGGATACCGTAGCAAATAAATAACGTTCTTGTGCCTGCATTCAAATTTAGATCGTCAATTTGCCAATACTGGTTGCGGTAGTATATTATTTTTCTACACGAAGAAGCCAGTGATTGATTTTTGTATTATCTCTGGCATTTGAGTACATCGGGAAGCGTAATTGAACGTGACAAGGTCGTCAAAAGATTGAAACTCAATAAATGCCAAATTATCATGAATAAATATTTAAATTCACGATCATCTACAGCATCCCTAATCGATAATTGCAGTGCCCTCGAGCAGGATCGACTGCTTCTCGCGCAGCAACGAGAGCGGGACGAGCGTGTGCAGAGAGAGCGCGAGCAGGCTATCTGGCTACGGTAAGAGTACGGATGCTATCGAGGACTGACTTTATTACTGTAGTAATGTATCACTTATCGATAGAGTACCGTAATCCATGATTATCGATTAATTATCGATTCTTGCAGCGAGCAGCAAGCGCAGCAGCAGCGAGAGCGACAGCAGGTGCAGGAAAGGGATCTACTCGAGCGAGCGAGAGCCGCGCGAGAACAGGAGGAGTTGAGAAGGAGACAGGCGCAGGTACGGTAGGATTAGTCGTTGAAAGATACGGTAGGCTACAGATACCGGTATCCTTTGTGACCATACGGTTGAGAAAAGCTTCAACTTTGAGATACGAGGGCGTATTTGGTTTGTCAAAATTCCGGGAACCGACATCGTATTGACAACCTGGCGCGCCCGCTCATGTATGCGAACTGTGAAGCATAACTGACTTTGCGTAGAGTACGAAATACGGGTGGTCGTCTCTTCATTTCGCACACACTCTCGCCCCTGACCGGTGAAAGAGTGTGTGAAATGAAGAGATGATTAACTATTTCGAACACTTTTTTGCAGCAAGCCTCTCCCTACCAGCTTCAGTACCAGCCCCCGGTGCAGCAGCCGCAGCACCATCCCCATCTCCATCACCAGCAACTGCCGCAGCAGCAGCAGCAAGTGCAGCAGGTACGGTAGAGAAGTGTACTGTAGGATACTGTAGGATACAGTAATCCTCTGGTTACGGTATGATTGCAGAACTACCATCAGTCTTCGCCGCAACCCGCGTGGAGACAGACCCAAAGCGAGGTTGATCTGAGACAGCAGCAGTCACAGGTAAGACTACCATACTTCACGGTTATCGACTACTGACTTATTTTCGAAAATATTGAAATTCTCAGGTCCACCGCGTCCCCGTGCAGCACGTGCACCATCCCGAGGTATTTTCGAAAAGAATTAAAGATTAATTAATTAATTAATTCACATAATTAACTTAATTACTCAGCAACAAGCAGTTGCCCGATCGCCGCACAACACCTTTGTGCAGCAAAACTTCTATCGAGTAAGACAGGCTCGGCCCACTTTTCGATAATAATTTTAATATTTCCAGCCCCCAACCCAGACCGAGTACTCTGTGGACCCGGAAGAAGTCGGCAGACCGCACTTCTACCGTACCCAGGTACCGTACTCGTCAGTTGTCGATCGCTCGTGAGTTACCGTATTCCAAAAATTATCGATTACAGCACGAACTCGTCGATTCCTACCAGCAGCAGCCCCAGTATCACGAAATGTTCAGAAGACAGAACCAGGTTGGTTTCATGATCATTATTTGGTCACAAGATTGGAACTGCTATGATTGATTCCGCATCATGTACATTTCTAAAAAAAATCTTGTTCGAAATGCGTCTCATGACCTCAATTTAGCATTGCGTTTTATTATTTTTCCAATTTCCTTTTCGTTGCCGAAACGTCTGTAATATGCACCACTTCGGAAATCAAGCGTGAAAATTTAAAAACAAATTTAAATTTGAGCAGCAACAGCCTCAGGCGGGAGCCCAGCAGCAGGGCGCGAAGCCGGGCATGAACGGCACCTCTGCAGCCCCTGCAGCCAACGGCAAGGCTGCAGCTGCAAACGGAAGCGCAGCGGCGAACGGATCAGCAGCAGCAGCTGGTTATTTTGTTTATTAAAATTATATTTTGAAAAAATGAAAACCTCTATTGAAAAAGACCAGATTTTCAATAATTCTGAGAATTCCGGCGCGAATTCTAATTTCGAATATTCTCAGGCCGCAAGCCGCCCACTTTCCTAGTGCAGCCGCAGTCCGTCACGGCCAAGGGCGGCGACCAGGTTATGTTCACCGCCAAGGTGAGCGAATTCATGAATCGACGAGAAGCAAATGGGTGATTGAAAATGGGTACCAACTGGGAAAGAACAAAATACGACAAATGTGTTTCGCACTGAATATTTGACATAGAATAAAAGCCTATCTTTAATTTGTTCCGCGATTGCATCTAAATAACAAATAAATTCAATATTCCAGGCCTCGGGTGACCCTCTGCCCCAGATCTCATTCCTCCGTGCCGATGGCAAGCCCCTCGCCGCGGGCAGAATTAGAACTGAGGTGTTCGCCGATGGATCCGCAAGGATGACTGTGGATAAGGTAGGATTACGGTATGATACTGAAGCCAAGTGTTTGAAAGAATAACATGGTAAGAGTTGATTGGGCGATGATGAAATCGAGATCTCGGTCCCCCTCAATCTACCTCGCCCCCTACTAGATCTGTTGGCTCACGTATCCTCTGGGAAGAGTCGAGGGATCTCCTCGTGCTCTCTCGTCGGTCAGAGACGGCAAGAGAGCATGGAAAAGCGAGAGAGTCAGACCATTTCGAGGGAGAGAGACACAAAAAAGCGTTCCGCGCACTTTCCTTCGCTACTTTCGTCGCCCCGTCCCGTCACCCCTCTTCCTTCCCTTCCGTTCCCTCCGTGAAGTGCTTTCATTACACTGCGCTTATCTCTTTCCGCGCGGATCTGTGAGCAAAAAGTAGCTAGTGCAAGGATAGGGTGCATTGCAACATTGCTAGTATAACTAGGGGCCGCAATGTGGATCGCAGATATTATCGGATTTTGTCGAAACTTTAGCCAAACTGCCCGCCAGGGACCCAATAACATCATGCTTTTGGCCGTTTGTTGATATCTTTCCTCTGAGACGCGCTAGAGCTAAAAAGGTGTGCTGGCATTCTCCCCTGTAATCGCCTCGAAGTCGAGATGCAAAGTACAGGGGGCGGAGCTTAGAGAGAGACATCGCAACCAAATACGATCAAGAGTGCTCGATCTAGCATGCCACGATGGCTTAGTGGTAGCGCGTCTGCCTTGGTGTCCGCACCTCGTTTGTTCGACTCCACCCCATAGCAAAACGTTTTGCCAAGGCCCGAGATAAACAACGGAAGTCGGAATCAAATAATTACGCGCGTACTAAAACTTTTTAAAATGAAGCACAATTCAGAGCGATGATTTTTCTTTGCTTTTTCTTGCTTGAGTTGTTCCTATAAAATGTGGCAACCGGAATATCAGGTGACGAACATTGTGCTTACTTTGGAAACGCGAATTTTGCCTATCCCTCGACTTATTTCCTCAATTTTGACCTACTCAAATATGTTTGGCACATTTCGTCACCTCCTCGATGGATAAAGGGCGGGATAAGCTATCCAACCATCATTTACACGAGTGATTTAGTTAAGAATGAGCTTTGTGCTCCCTCCGTCTCGCTTTTTGGGGGAATCGTGTCTAGGGAAAGTGGGCGGAGCTTGTGGCCCCTAAGTATAACCTAGTCTCTTCACCGTTTTGCAGCAGTTTTTCGTGTTTTCCAGTTTTTCGAAAATAATAAAATAAATAAATCAATAACTCAGGTCGAGGCTGGCGACGCCGATACCTACGTCTGCATCGCAAAGAACCCGGCCGGATCCATCCAGGCCCGATTCGCCCTGACCATCATGGGTGAGCTCTCTCTCTTTATTCTTCTAACCAAAACAGTTCCATAGATCTCGTCCGCATAAATCTCAGCACGTTTTTCCCATTGGCTCAATCCCATTATTCACTGTTATTTGAAAACAGCTAACAACACGATGAACGATGGCGTTGCGGAATTGGATGGAAAAATAATTATTTTGCTTCTGACCCAAATTACGCAATGTTGCTCAAAATCAATCAACTAGTTCTCGGATTGAAAACAAGGATAACTTGGCGATCTGATGCCACCTCATCATCTCTCAAAAGGCCCGAGATGCGTTGTTGTTTATTGCAATTTTATTCCAGAAGCCCAGACCTCCGCCCCGCCCACCTTCGTCACCCGCTTCCAGTCCGTCTCCCTGTACGAGGGCGACTCGGTCAAGCTGTACGCCAAGGCAAACGCCGATAATGTTTGTTGTTATTGTTGTTTAGCCCCTATTGTTATTGTTATTGCAGGCCGAGTTCGTCTGGTACCAGGACGACAAGAAGATCGCCAGCGGCGGCCCGCACTTCAAGTGAGTGAATTATCGATTGATAGATGTGACGTCATCACAAGGAACATAATACTTAATTTGTTATTGTTTTCATTGAATGATAAATAAATAAACTATTTAAGGATCGAAACGCGTGGCGCCGAGACTGCGCTTTGCATAGGAGATGTGACCATGGCCGAGGGCGAGTGGCACATTACCTCTTGTCCAAATTATTTATTTTTTGGAAATGATCTCCTTTCATTCACTATTCATTCCATTGATCTCTCAAGCGACGGCTCATCTTTTGCAAAATCTTTGAAGCGTACATGAATTAGGGTTGCAGGTTCGGTATCGGTATCGGTATTGCCGCACCCTCTTCCCTTCCCCTCCCCCCCTCTCTCGTAATACCGCGAGAGACACGCAACTATGCCAGAGGGTGCGGGATCCCGCACTCTCTGCGGGATTGGTGCGGGATTTGAGAGGCCTCTTCCCATCCTCTCCGTCCCTCTTGTTGACTAGCAAGCAAGGAGACTCTCTCCGTTCCCCACACTCTCTCCTCTCTTGGGCTGTGCCGATCAAGGGAAGAGGAGGGGAGAGGGGAGCGAGAAGGGATGGGCATCTCAAATCCCGCACCAA
>LS586599.1:215809-231909 GCA_900490775.1 Pristionchus maxplancki
AGGTGTCGCCTTACATTCACACCCCAGCCTCCCCCGCACACACACATCCCTCGGATGTTTCCAATCGCTTGGGCTGGTTTCTAGATTCGTATCGATCCCATTATTTCCAGCTTCATAATCGCATAGGATTCGTCGATAGATTATTGTTGAGAAAAGCCAATCGCAGTAGTATGAGTAGACCACGTTGACAAAACTACAATATTATCCGCATTTATAACATTTAAATATTGGTCAAATTATCAATAATTAAGGTCACGGACGCGGACAGGCGATGCCGCAGGCAGCGAACGCGTTCGGCGGCTCCGCGTATGCCGCGCAGGGAGCGGGTAAGCATCTCCTTCTCGTTTGCATTGATTTTTCGCACTGTAGTTTTGAAAGGGGTATCTTGGCATTTGCAAAAATTGCCCACACAATGTTGTGCCTCTGCAGAGCTTGATGTAGTGATAAAGTATGTGAAAAGTATTTAGTGCATCGATGGCAATGGTTTCATTCATTGAAAATCAATCAATAATTGTAGGCGGTCAGCAGCACATCGACCTGCCCAACTTCCTCACCGAGCTTCGCTCTCAGGCGAGTGATTTGAATTTTATTCGTTCCCGCCAAAAAACAATTATTTTACTGTTTTTTTTGGTAGTTTTATGTAGAGAGTTTCTAAATTTTTAGAAGTTAAAAATATTTTCAGAAATTTCGCAATTTAGGAACTCTTCGAGGGCAGCAACCTCCACCTTGAAGCGAAGCTCGTCCCGATCAATGATCCCTCCCTGAAAGTCGAGTGGTTCCTGAACGGAAAGCCCCTGGCGGCCGGTGAGTACGGTAGGATATTGCAGTCAAAAAATTAACCCTAGTTCGGCATATTGAATTTGGTTCGGGTATGTTTCAGAAGCGAAGCATAACGAGGAAGAAATTAACAGCGCCAGTTGTTTAATAGCATGAGCCTGAAAAAAAGAAAAATATATTCAATATTTTCCCCGATCCACCGAGAACAAACACAGACTGTTTGTGCACTTCTGAGAAGAGAAAGATCGATGGTTGCGAGAACCGGGAAATAGTCTAGACAAAGAAACCATAGAGCCGGGAAATATACAGGACCGGGAAATAGTGGAGCCGGAAAACCAGGACCGTAAAATAGAATACTTTCAGGCGGTCGCGTGCAGCAGCAGTACATGCACGGCTTCGCCACTCTCGACATCGCCGAGATCTCCATGGTTTGTTTATCATATGCAAAAGAACAACAAACAAATAACAACAACACCAACAAGACACAACAACGTGACCAATTAGTCAAAATGGACTGAAATAAGGTTGCAATGTTTAAAAAATTATTCTGCGATTCATCGACCATGCCAGCAAATTCGGAATCTATTTTTTTTTCAGGCCGACGCGGGCACCATCACCGCACGCGCCTCCAATCAAGTGGGCGCGGCTGAGAACTCGGCCGATATCGTCGTGCATCGTGAGTATTCTTTTTACTGATACTGAACGGTTGCCTAGCCAATTAGAGTTTGTATACTTGGCAAGCTGAAGTTTGTCAGCTAAAATCGTAAGGCCTCAGAAGTACATAGTCTTGAATGATTGGATGCTATAGTTTGGGAGCAAAATGGAGCAGGGATAATGATAAATCAAATATTGAATTGCAGCCCGCCACAACCTGGCGCAGTCGGGCGGCCGCCCCCTCGACGTCGAGGACGTGAGAGAGCTGCAGTTCGCGCACTCGAAGAACGATGAGGTCAGCAACTTCTCCCCTTTCATCTCCATTTTAGCCCTGTCGGCAAGAAAATATGTTCATGAATTATCGAGTCATGCAACTATCGAACTAATCCGTAACAGCACTTTTAGAAGGACCTGATATGAGTGATCGAAATAGGCAAAGTCTCTCCTTTTCGCGAGCTCTCTTCTGAACTCTGGCTTTTGAGAGAGAGTGCGAATGAAGAGACGATTTATCTAATCTCCAAGCCACGTTTGAAATCCTTACAGGCGCCCCGCTTTCTCTCCAACCTCGTCGACTACTACTGTCCCGAAGAGCTGGGCAGATCCTACTTCGAAGCCGCGATCACGCCCGTCAATGACCCATCCCTGAAGGTTTGTTGTTGTTTTGGCAACCGGGATTGTTGTTGTTGTTGTATCACCGTAAAAACAATGCATCAGGTGACCTGGCTCAAGGACGGACACCCACTGCCGAACGCGAACAGGATTCAGGTACAGTTGTTGTTGTTTTTCGCGTTGTTGTCAAAACAATAGCCGATAATAATCCGATGTTAGCATTGCACTCCTGCGGAAGACAACAGTGCTGAGGACAGGATAGTATTATTTTTAATAAGTGGCGACGAGTGTTATCATTGAAATATGCAACTAACTTGTAAGATAACGAAACATTGAAACACATTCGAGTACAATTCCCATTTCAGACCAACCACAACTTCGGTCGTGTCTCGCTCGTTCTCCATCCGACCTATCCTGAGGTGAGTCTCTATCTGGATTGATGCCATAAACACGCCAAAACACGAAAACATCAAAACAAAAACAATAATTGTAATAATTAATAATTGCAGGACCACGGTGTTTACTCGTGCGTGCTGCACTCGGTGCACGGCAAGGCGCAGTCGCAGGTGCGTAACTGATAAACAATAACAATAACAAATAACAAAAATATCAAATAATAATAACAACAAGAATGATGCTTTGCAGGCCCAACTGAAGACGTCGCAGACGCCATCGCTGCAGACGGACACGAGACACGAAGGATCGATGCAGATCATCGGATATCTTGATGGGCACCAGGTGATTACGATTAGACGCCTAAAGGTTACCAGGAGGTGATGGATAATAGAGGTCTATGCAGATCATCGGGTATGTGGTACTTGTCTTTATTTTCGAAATTAGTGTTGGAAAATGGGCCAAGTCGAGAGAAAGAGCTAGAGGTAAGAGGGATCAATATAGAGACTTGTATGGGCATCAGGTATGGTATTCCGCGAAGGCAAAATTGCATTGATACAATAATAGTATGATACTTCGAAAGTAGTTGTGAATACGCGGTGATAGATGGAAATGAAGCCCAGTGGAAGGCACTGAGGAAGATTATTCGTTTTTTTATCAGTTGTCGCAGCCGTATTAATTTTTTACGCATAATCGGATTAGAGATATCTATGAAACTCATTCGATCCAACATCACTCATTGAGGTCCAGCCAAGTAAAACGAGATGCTCTATTGAGATCATTCTCTTCATTCTTCTTTCAATTTCTCAGGTGCACATCGGCCCGCAAGCTGTCGAGCGCCCGGAGGAGTTCCACTCACTAGAGGCGCCCAGGTTTCTCGTTCCCTAGACTTTCACCCCTTTTCCAACATTGCGAAACTGTTTACTATGTTTTAACTCAAATTAGTGCTCGTCTCAATAATTAATTAAATTTTAATGCAAATAAATACAATTAAAGATTCGCTCGCGCTCTCGCCACGCGCGTCGAGGCTCACGAGAACGAGCCTGTCCACTTCGAGGCCAGACTACAACCGGCCAGTGATGTCAAGATGACAGTGGAGTGGTGAGTGGTGTTGTTTATTTAGAATAAATAGTTTATAATGTCGAAAGAAATCCTAAATCACATTTACAATTGCTCCCCACTAAATCGAAGTTTCACCATTCATGTGTTTCACCATTATTTCTAGAGCATTGTGTGAATGCAACATGCAATTCGATCTTCTGTAAGCACCATAAAACAAACCAGTATATCATATTGCAAATTCCGATCATGACGGTGTTCCACACAAACACACTATCTTTGAGACTAAACGCGCACTTGCCTGTCAGGTACCACATCGGTGAGCCCGTTGTGGAACCATTGTGATGCCGAGAGCAAAGAGCAACAAAAACAAAAGCAAGAACAAGAACCAATAACAAAAATAATTTCGCAGGTACCACAACGGCGCCCCTCTCCCTGCCGCCCATCGCTTCCGCCCGATGTTCGACTTCGGATACGTCGCCCTGGACATTCTCTACGCGTATCCAGAAGATTCCGGAGTGTATGAGCTCGTGGCGAGGAATGAGCTGGGCGAGGTAAGAAATGCATAAGATGCTAACACGCTCCTTGTATTCTCTATTTCATTGTTTAAAAACTTGGCAAAATAGCATTATTTGTTCATGGATCATCGAGTTGTGGAACCAGAGCTATTCTGAAATTCGAAATGACTTACAATAATCCCTTCTGCAGACCCGCTGCCAACTCGAGCTCGTCGTCACCGGCGACAAGGTGCAGTACCTCGACCCCCATCATCCTGAGAGTCAGTTTTTTTATTTGTTTTTTTTTTAAATTGCGATGACTCACGAGAGTGATTGATATAGTAGGAACTAGATAAGGTGCAGTACCTGGACCCCCATCATCCCGAGAGTGACAATACCAATTATGCGGGGAAGTGAGTCAGCAAAAAAGCAAGAATATCTAATCGTTTTCTTTTTTTGCACGACCACAAGGCGATCGAACATAGCTCACGCTCGTTCTCAATAACGATCGGTGAAACTTATCTACTCCATAAAATAAAAAAAATAATTATTCCAGGTCTCTCGCGCATCGAGCAGCTCGAGCAGAACCGCATGCGCGGCCTGCCCGAGATCGAGGATAGAGGTGATTCATATTGGTTAATTAATTAATTAATTTAATCATGTAATTAATTCCAGGCTGCGACTCGGCCCCTCAATTCATCGGCGATCTAAGAAACATCGCCATCAACGAGCACGAGGACATCCATCTGGACCTGAGAGTGAGTATCGGCCCTATTTATTTTAAGTTTTATTCGCTAAAACATTTGCGTGTTTGTATTGCGCCGGTGCACAAAAGAGCAACTGTAGCCTCCCGAAATACTCTCTCTTCTCCTAAATGGCACCTGTAGTATAAGACCTAGTTAACGAGGACATCCATTTGGACCTGAGAGTGAATGATTTTTTTACCCAACTGTGGACGAATATTGACACATTTTTTCCGATTTGAGTTGAAAATATCTCAGTGAAACATATGTTTTTTGCGAGATTGAATTATCGCGCTGCGATAACTAGTCTTTGATCATCCCCATCAACGACTTAACCTTGCGTACCGCTGATTGGATAACTCGATTCTATTCATATTTGATCTTTGATCTTCTCCAGGTCTCACCGATCAACGACCCCACCATGAGAGTGGAGTGGTTCGTCAACGGTGCGCCCCTTCTGACTGGAAGCAGAGTGAAGGCCCTCTACGAGCTGGGCTTCGTCGCCCTCGACATCAAGGTTTGTGCTCAATGGCTGATGCTCGACCGTAATTCGAATGAATTGGAAGTTGTAAAAAGAAACGCAATCGTGCGGTAAAATGTGAGGACGATCCTGAGAGACGGGACAAACCCGGAAATGCTCTCATCTTTCTATTTTGGCATAATCTCTCGCCAGTCATAGCAACGAAACATCATACGAAATGGAGAGAGTCAGACCAAATATTCAGGGCGCCATCTCGGAGGACTCGGGCACGTACGTCTGTCGGCTGACGAATGCCCTGGGAGAGGCGAGCAAGCAGTGCCAGATTACTGTTGCTCGTAAGTTTTAGTGTTTTAACAAATTAAAATTATACCGTTTTGCTATTTTAGTGCGTTAAAATTCTTGAAATTCGGCATAAGATAAGTGTAAATGTGAGAAAGCAGTGCCAGATCACTGTTGCGAGTTTTTTTTAAAATCGAAGCTGAGCGACACCTGAATTGAGTTTCATCGAGGTTTCATAGGTCGGGCTGATATAGCGAGATCTATACATGTGCCGTCACGTTTTCAGATATAAACAAACAAATAAATAAATATAAAAATCCAATTTCGCAGCCTCCGGCACCATCCTCTCCGACACTCAACACGAGCAATCGCTGGGCAAGATCAATTACCTCGAGAACCTCAACAAGGTTTAGTTCTTCTTCTCCGTCTTCTTCTTCCTTTCTTTTCCTCTCCTGTTTGTATTGTTTGAATAGTCAGTATGCAGTGCGTTGAAAATAAATAATATTTAGTTATTATTTAATTAAATAAATATTAAATGTTCAGTACGGCCGCGTCGAGGTCGAAGACGTCGGACCGGACTCGGCGCCCGTCTTCGTCGTCAACATGCAGCATGACCTGGGCGAGGTCGGTTGTTTTTGACACAACAACAACAACAACAACAACTTTCCAGATCGAAGAAGGCGAGCAAGTGCACCTCGAGTGCCAGGTGAAGCCGTACAATGACAATTCGCTGCGCGTGCAGTGGCTCAAGGACGGGCACCCGATCCCGAATGGTGACTTGTTTTTGTTTTTGTTGTTTTGTTTTTTTCCAAACAACCGCGTCACACATTGAAGAGTACACGATCAGTAAGGCAATGAATTAACTGTGAAGCATATCTGAACATCTCAATTTAAAAAAATTCCAGGACATCGCTTCCGCACCTTCTATGACTTTGGCTTCGTCTCACTCGATATTCTCGGCGCGACACCCAACGACGCCGGTGAGATGATTTTTTTTGAAAACAACAACATCAAAACAACAACAATAACAATAACACATCTCAGGCACCTACACCTGCCACGCCGTCAACTCGCTGGGCGAGGCGCAGACCGACGCGCGGTTCACCGTGCTCGGTGAGTGTTTTCGGAAACAAAAACAAAAATAACAACAACAAAAAAACAATTAAATCACGAAAGACCCCTCCATGCGCTTCCGTAGTCTCGTGGTGTTTGTGTTTCAAAAGCGAGGGGTGAGTGTTGGTGGCGGACTGTTGTCTCAGGGGCTTAGTTCTCTTAGTTCTTCTCCCCCTTCTCTTTCTTGCCCGATCCACCACTCTTTTCCCCCTCATCTATCAAGTTTCTTCTTCCCCTGCATCGTCAAGCCTGGTACCACGGAACCATAACCCGGTACCATGTCCATGTCCTACGCGACAGAGCGCGAGATCCGCGACATCCCGATCCGCCTTGTGGACAACACCCCGCTGGGCCCAGTCCAGGCCCGAGCCCGAGCCTACGAGGAGTCGGGCCACCTCATTCCGGTTAATGTCTTGCGAAGAGCGCCGCCAGTGAAGCAGCATGCTACCATCGTCGCTTCGGCGCCGCGGATCGTTCCGGTCCGTGTGCTTGCAGCACCTGCAGCCCCTGCAGCTACTCCCAGCCCCCTACCACCGACCCGTCGAGACTCCTGGGGCGGCGCCTCTCCTGCCAATGCATCTCCGTTTAAGCCCCTTCACGCTAACGGAACCCCTAGATTCGACGATTATCCAGTTGCCGAGACCCTAAGAAGAGCGCCGGAGATGGTACCAGCCTCCTATGATGGACTGCCCAGGGAGCGAATCGTCCTGAGACCAGTGGTTCCTCGTCAGAATGGAACCATTCCGGAACAAGCCAGGGAGGTTCCGATCCGGTTCGACCAGGGCGCGCGGTACCACATGCCGGTGCAGCGGCAGCAAACGCACCTTCACACGCCCTCGCCTCCGCTTCGGTTCGATCATGGTTTCAGGTTCGGAACCCAGCAGCTCCGCGAGGTTACCCTGCCCATCAGGGTGCTTGAAGAGGACCAACAGCTACAACAACAACAACAACACCAACAACAACAACAACTACAACAACAACACCAACAACAACAACTACAACAACATCTGCAGCAAGAGGAGGACCGCCTCATACCACCCCTGCAGCGTGCCGCCTCCTCGCCTCGGACCATAGACCTGCCGATCCGAATCCCAACCCACATTAGACCCGCACCAGTGTCTCCGCGCCTCCTGATAGATGCCCCCGTGATGAGACCCTACAGCGTGCTAAACCAGGTGCCCAAGAACGGTACCCGACCCCAGAACGGAACCAGAATGGGTCTCTTATCGTTGATTGGTTCAGCCAAGGATGCGATCGTCGGCCACTCGCAGCACCCCAGCAGCTACGCCAAAATTAAGGTAATTTTGTTTTTTAACGTTTTTATTTATGTATTTATTTAAAGGAGATGGAGGCGCCCAAACCGGCCGCGCCCGAAGCCCCGGAACAGGAGCGTACGGTGAGCATTTCTCTTATTATTTTGGTTGCATACTTTTTTTTTTATTTCCTACTGCATGCTATCCGCATCGCTTCTCAAGAAACTTTCCATTCTAGTTGTGCGAATGAAGCATAGCTGAAATCAAGTCAAAAACGCGTGTTTAGATAACAAAATTGTTGTGCATAGCGCCTGCAAACGAAGCGTAATGAAGCGTAGGCGCGCGTTGCCAGTAATCGCCTTTATTCTCCCATCTCCTTCCTCTCTTTCCCTTGTCTTGCCCTCCCCAATTTGCCCACTCTCTCGTCGGTCAGAGCAGCGACGGAGCATGCACATTGAGGAGTGCCTGATACCTCTTCCCGTCTGAGGACCAAATCCTCAGCCAGAGAAACAACGCGAGCGTCTTATCAGCAGTTGCGCAAACATTGCGTGAGCTGACCTGTTGGAAAGTCTTTTCCAACCACGATTCAGCATCTAGAAACACGCGTAAAACACTTACACCCAACCCACATTAAACCCAAACACGGTTATCAGCTGCTTCTGACGGTCCAGAATAATAAGAAAGAAGGTCAATAAAGAAGCGATAGGCACACATACTGTTACTGTTCTTCGCCTCGAACTAAAACAGTATCGTGAGCCATCAGTCGTTATAATTCGAGCCCAAAAACCACATTAAATCAATATCAACAAAACAAACAATGACAACCTTTCCAAACAAACAATAACATGCTGCAATTCAGGCGCCATCCTTCGTCAAGCAGCTCGGCCCTGCAGTCAACGTGCTCGAGGGCGACTCGGTGTATCTCGAGGCACAGTGCGTGCCTACCGATGACAACTCGATGACGGTGAGCGCAATATTAGCGTCTTGGTAGCTAGGATTGACCGATAGGGGTTCTGGAAGCAGTGAGCATGAAGTGTATCTGGAGGCGCAGTGCCTACCGATGAAAATTCGATGACGGTTAGGATGCCATTTGATTAACAGTAGTGCTGAATGCTCAGAGAGAACCGACTGGATATTTGAGCTATCTAAAAAGTGAGAGCGACATTGTGTTCTGTTGAGTTTCGCGTGAAATGAAGAAGGAAGAATTAGCAGAAAGCTAGTTAGTTTCTCTTACACGCCTCAACAATAGAATTAAAGTTAACTAAAACTAAAGAACAAGAACTAAAGTTGTGTGTGATAAAAAATCTTTTTAAAATTCATTTTCTCAAAATGTATTTTCCAGATTTTCAGTAGTAGAGGCTAAGCTCCTAGTCATATGGCTGGATCGTTCGCAAAACCTCCAGGACATTCTCGAATAATTGCAGTACGAGTGGCTCCTGAACTTTGTTGTGTCTTTCATGAATTCACGAATGATTCGGAAAATCCATGGACAATTTCTTTGAGTTCTTATTATTTATTTGTCCATTAATGCGGACTTTTTTCAGTACGAGTGGCTCCTGAACGGAGCTCCTCTGATGAAGTCTCATCGCTACGCGCTATCTTACGACTTCGGATATGTCGCCCTCAACATCCTTTACTGCTTCCCCGAGGACAGGTGCGAGTTTTATCGCCTGCTAGAGAACCTTAGAAAAAATAAGATAATGCATCGAGCCACAGTTAAAAAGTGTGTATACATACATGAAGCAGATATAAGAATATGAAGCCGTTCGCGTAAGAATCGAGCAGATCAGGGAGGATCTGGCACAGCTCAAAAAGGTCGATTTCCTGAAAATAAGTGATTTGGGGTTATCAAGGGCGCTGAACAACATGGACATACTCATTTTGCATTTGAAGCCTCGGTTGGCTCCAGATGGAATCACGTCTAAAACAGTGTTTATTGAATTTCTCTGTTTCAAAGAGTTCAGGAATTACGTCAGTATGGCTCCAGGGTCAAAATTTCAAGGCGAACACGACTGTGTATTTTATTTTTCAAAATTTGTGAAAATAAAATTATTAATAATCGAATTTTTTTGCTAACGCAAAAAGACTTTGCTAACTATCATAGACGGGTGCGGAGCGATGCGACGATTCCAAATCAATTTTCAGATTTTCGGAAAAGCGTTACCATAAGGAGTTATGAATTAAAAACCACCCAATATCGACAGATAATCGCAAGATCTCCTTTGATCTACCCTCGAGTCTCTTCGTATCGACCCGTCTCGTTCACTCTCATCTCAAAACTCTCTTCTTTTTGCATACTCTCTATCATTCTATTCGGAAGGGATCGGATCAATACGAGAGACTCGAAGGTAGATCAGAGGAGATCTTGAGATTCTCTGACGATATTAGGGTGGTTTTTAATTCATAACTCCTTATGGTAACGCTTTTCCGAAAATCTGAAAATTGATTTGGAGTCGTCGCATCGCTCCGCACCCGTCTATGATAGTTAGCAAAGTCTTTTTTGCGTTAGAAGAAAAATTCTATTATTAATAATTTTATTTTCACAAATTTTGAAAAATAAAATACACAGTCGTGTTCGCCTTGAAATTTTGACCCTGGAGCCATATTGACGTAATTCCTGAACTCTTTGAAACAGAGAAATTCAATAAAAACTGTTTTTGACGTGATTCCATCTGGAGCCAACCGACGCTTCACATGCAAAAGTAGTATGTCCATGTTGTTCAGCGCCCTTGGTAACCCCAAATCACTTATTTTCAGGAAATCGACCTTTTTGAGCTGTGCCAGCCTTTGCTTGATTCTTACGAGAACGGCCTCATATACTTTTTTATATTTTCAAAAACAATATTTCAGCGGAGAGTACACCCTCGTCGTGCGCAACGACAAGGGAGAAGCCAGATCAAGCGTGACCATTGAATGCGAGAAGAAGGGAGCATTGGTATTTTTTAAAAAAATATATAAATATCAATTCTAGCAGTTGCAATTGCGTGCCGAAAAAGATGCCCATTATGATTTAATATATTCCAGTTCACCGACTCCTTCCATCCCAACTCGATCCAGAAGATCCACCAGCTAGAGCAGCCCATGATGAGGGCCGAACCAGTGCCGGATGCGGAGAGAGTGGCGCCGACCATTGTCAAGGTATTCTTTACTCTTCAAAAAATATTAGCATTTATGGGCAATGCTATGCTTCGCAATACTGATCGGACGCATTTCATTGATCACAAATGGAACACAACACAAAAACACACCTAAACTCTATTTCCCAAATTTGATTTACTTATTGGCACCTATTGGCAATAATCGCTGAATACACAAAAATAATTATTTATTGGCTAATTAGACAGTCAGCCCAATTCCAATTAGTTAATTAATTATTAATTAACGCCTAATTAATTCCAGCCCCTACCCTCTTCCTTCCCGACCGTTCACGAGTCGCAGACTCTCCATCTCGAGGCTCAGATCTCCCCGATCGATGACAATTCCCTCATTGTCTACTGGATGAAAGACGGCGCGCCGCTGCCGGCTAGTAGCAGGTTAGAGGTTCACACTGAATCTATTCTTTCCGAGTATTCTCAATCTGCAGAAAACTATTCCCACACAACCATTTCCACGCGCGCAATGAATTGACTGATCTTGCTCGAATCTTGAGCTGTCCAATCACAGATTTATTTTGAATTTCAAATTCGATTTACTTTAATACCATTGGACTTCCAGATACCGCATCCTGAACGACTTCGGTTTCGCCTCTCTCGACATCGACTACATCCGTGCCGATGACGCTGGCACATACTCGCTGGTGGTCAGGAATGACAAGGGTAAGCAGTTTTAGAAATAATGGTTCTTGATCAACGAAATGCAGAGCGCATCGCCCATCTCCAAATTCACAAAAAAACAAAGATTGGCTGAAACACAACCGAAACTCAAAGAATTATTGCAGGCCAGGCCGAGACCTCTACCTCCTTCGAGGTCGATCGTCTCAAGGGAATCATCTCTGATACTGCCCATCCCGAATCGCTGAGAAGAATTCAGGTGAATAATTAAATTATAATTATTAATATATTAATATTAAATTAATTAATTCAGGAGATCGAAGCCCTCAAGCCCGCTCTACCTTCTGAGGCCGACGCTCCGCCTGAGGTTTGTTTGGTACCCACTGTGCCAGCTTATACTTCATCTTCCCCCTACTAAAATGTTCTGAACCAGCGTCCAATCGACATTCGGTATATTCTATTCGGAATCACTACACTTAGGCTTTTAGATGCATTTTGAGTGCTTAGAAATGTCAGCGAAAGCGAACTAAAACTTCCCATTGCATGAGCCGTCCTTCTCCTTTTCGTCCTTTTTAGTCTTTTTGATCCCCGTAGTCAGAATATTTCAGGATATAGTAAAACCTTCATTCCTGTTTTCTCCCAACACGAATTCGTTAAATTTCGAGTACCTCAAACATGAGAAACGCTGTACACTTCCATTGCAGGCGCCCGTACCGTGAATCTCCCAGGATAAACCTCCCATTCCAGGCCCCCTCCTTCTCCCAGCAACTCTCCGGCCCCACCGATGTCCTCAAGGAGGGACAGAGCGTGCACATGGACTGTGTCGTTCAGCCCATCAACGACCCGAATCTGCGGGTACGGTAGTTTTGAGCCGGGTTACGGTAGCCATAAAACAGTAGTTACGATAGCTAGGTTAGGGTGTCTGGAATACGGTGGTGAATTCTCAAGAAGAGCCAATCAACGACCCGAATCTGAGGGTACGGTATCTGACGGTTGGGATAATAGCGAATACGGTAGTTAGGTTATGGTAAATAGTCGTGACATTATGTAACTTTGTATGTTATTGAGGATGATAGTTGAGTTTGCGTAATTTTCAGCCGATCCCAATCTCAGGATAAATATGTTTCACGGACAATACAGAATTGTTAAGATTCAATATCCTTTGATAATTTCTTGACCATTGCTTCAAAAATACCAAAATAATTGAAATCACTAGTATCTAAAAATAGTAGATAGTATCAAAACTTTATTCATAATGAGCAGGAACATGATTTTATGTTAAAAATTCTGGAACATAGACAATTATTAGATTACTTTAATCTATTGCAGATCGAGTGGTTCTTCAACGGAGCCCCATTGGCCTTCGGCTCGCGCATTCGCATGATCCACGATTTCGGATACGTCGGACTCGAGGTAACTAGAAAACTGAATATCAGTATTAGAAAAGCAAACACATTCTAGTACAAAACACGTCATTTTGGCATTTACCATCCATACAATTCTAAGTATTTTGGGCATAAATCAGATACTAGTAATTCAATCATTCTAGTTTCTGCACGTGCACCCCGAGGACTCGGGTATCTACGAGTGCCGTGCGACCAATGCAGCCGGCACAGCCAGTACCGAGCTGCAGATCGAGTGTAAACGTGAGTTGTTCTTTTTTTTGAGAATTCAAAAATATATTTGCAGCCCTTCGAAACCTCTACCTGGACACGCAGCACGCCGAGTCGTGGGCCAAGATCCAGGAGATCGAGAACAGACAGGTACTGTAGCATCGAATACAGTATACCACTGCGATCGCGGACTGATTTTTAAAACCTTTTCTTCTCACTCAATTGAAGCCGAATTATGATTCCGCAGCAGCAGAAGAATTCAGAAAAGGGCAATAAAACAGTTAGATGAAAGAATCGTGGTCCAAAAAAGAAAAAAAATCTGTTTTTTAAACTAATTTATTCTGCAGGACATCCGTCCTCCTACTCCAGACCAGACCTTCGAGCCGCCCACCTTCACCGTCCAGCTTGTTGTGAGTTGTTATTGTTGTTATTTTGATTGTCCAAACATCAACAATATCAAAACAATAACAGGGCGCGGACGACCTGCCGGAGGCCTCGGGCATCCGCCTCGAGTGCCGTCTGATCCCCATCAATGACCCCACCCTCAGAGTGATGTGGACGAGGAACGGGCAGCCACTGCCACAGGTAAAACAATAATAATATGGAAAAAAAACAAAAACAACAAACAATGACTGTGTTAGCAATTTCCTCAAGTAGGAATTTTCCCGGCATTTGTTTGATCTGGCCGTTGTTTGATCTTTCAGAGCGATTCGCAATGTATGACAGTAGAAATTACATTAATATTTTAATTAAATAGGTAAGTAGTATAATCTATTTAAAATTAAAATAATGAAAATATTTGCAGGCGTCCCGCTTCATGCCTCGTCGCGACGTCGACCTCTGCACGCTGGACATCCTCGCCATTTATGGGGAAGACAACGGGGAGTACGCTTGCCATGCCCGATCAGACTTCGGAGAGGCCAAGACCACGTGCAATGTGAGAAAGAATTGTCAACAAATTCGAACAGTAAATTCATGATTGGGAATGCAAAAGTGCAAGCTGCACTGCAGTAGACAACGTACCGTAGAAGCATGGGGGAAGCAGGGTATCGTATTCCCACAGTGTCGCTTTCGACTGCACAATCGTTTGATGTGGCCGAACCTCTTACCTCCAGACGTCAATTTCAATGGAGACAAACAACCATCATTATTCAATCCATGCAGGACACTTGCGTTCCCAATAATCAAAACAACATCAAAACAACAAAGCAATAACAAAACAACTAATAATATTCATTCCACTCCAGGTCACGTGCATTCCCACCGACGCCCTTCTGCTTGACACCCAGCACGAGCAGAGCTGGCAGCAGATCCAGGAGTTCGAGAACAGGCAGAAGCCCGAGCCCATCGTCGAGGAGGCCGAGAAGGTTGTTGTAATTGTTTTCTACGTCAAAACAACAGCATCAAAACAACAAAGCAATAACAGGTCGCTCCTCAATTCACCGTGCCGCTCGCCTCCTCTCTGGGCGAACTCGCCGAGGGCGTGCCCATCCATCTCGAGTGCCAGGTCGGGGAGTCGATCTTTGATCTTTGATCTATGTTCTCTGACCTATTTTGGCGATTTCAGATGCATTTGGACATTTTATATTTTTCAATGATCGAAATGGATTTCATCATTTGTAATGGTGCCCCTTCGCCTTTGTACTAGTGTTGAAACACACCCGAGTGCAAATTTTTTTCCACTCTGTTTTACATTCCAGAACTTGAATTGTGACAGGATACGATGAAAAATGAAATGTTTTCTTAGATTTGCTCTTTGATCTTTGATCTCTCTCAGGTCGCTCCAACCAACGACAACCAGCTGACCGTGCAGTGGTACCACAACGGCGCGCCCATCTCGCACGGGCACAGGTGATCTTTGATCTCTCGTATCTGACAGTAGCAGGCAGCGTCTCTCGTAGTTGCTATCCTAGACAGCGCCAGAACCCATGAATATTCACATTTTTGATTGTGCACCATTTGTGCGAGTCTTCTGCGAACTAGCGCACGATCGCAATTGCCGGAAATATAAAAAAAAATCCCGGTTGAAACGGCAGTAACTCGCAGATTCCGCACCACGCACGACTTTGGTTACGTCGCGTTGGACATTCTCTACGCGTTCGCGCAGGTATGAGCACATTTTTCCGTTATTTAAATTTTTATGATTAATTTTTATGATATTACGGCTGTCTTCTACATCATTTTTGTTACATGTAACTCAAATTTTTATGCATGTTTGAAGAAATTACCCGCACTTCAATCTCTTATTTGCAGGACTCGGGCGAGTGGGCGTGCGTGGCGAGGAACGAGCTGGGCGAGGCGCAGACTGTCACCAGCTTCCAGAGTGAGTTTTTTTATTTTTTATTTTTATTATTTTTTTAATCTGAGCGGGCTGTCATCGTAACGAGCCTCCAGAGTGATCGAATTTTAGTTATTGTAAGTAATTCAGGGGTACTTTATCGTTTTATTCTAAATCACCGCGCTTATTGCGCAACTGTGAAACTTACCTAAACCACAAGAATTGAAAAAGCAATGTTTGAAATCTGAAAAGTTCAGTCGCCCTCGTGGAACCATCCAGCACCCTAGCTTAGCTTTGCTTGACCAATCGACCCCATTTCATCCGATAATATGCTCCTATTTTCGAAAACATATATCTAAAATTTAATCATTTAGTCGCCCCTCGCGGCACGATCCTCACGGAGACGCAGCACCCGAACAGCTGGCAGCGCATCCAGGAGATCGAGGCGCCGCGAGATGCTGCGCCCGAGGCAGCGCCGGCTGAGGTGAGTATACTGTCTTTCTCCTCGGGTTTGGTTTGAAATCTAAACAAAAATAGAGGGGAAATTAGAAAAACAGCGCCCAGAGATGCAGCATCCATTA
>LS586599.1:235686-246308 GCA_900490775.1 Pristionchus maxplancki
TCGCCGGTGCGCGCCCAATTGGAGCACGAGGGGTGGTAGTCCTCGCAGCCTTCAAGACGCTTTTTACGGACTGTTTGTGAACCCACAACCTGTTTCCTTGTGTCCATAGGCAACGCCTACAGTATCGATCGCCTACCGTAAACCTACCGTACCTCCATAGGCGTAGTCCTGCGGAAGGGTGTTTGCTTATCCGACTTACGTTAATCCTACCATATCTATTAGCCAATCGATATTCTACAGTAATCCTACCGTACCTCCATAAGCATAATCTTGAGGGAAGCAGTGGCCACAGGAGACGCGGCAGTTGCATGCCATCCATGTCGGGTTGCGCGTGCACTCGCCCTGGAATGAAGACTTGGATACATGTATCTTACCCCGTGGGTGGAACCGGTGGCCTTCAACTGTAATATACATGGTACTGTGACTACTGGACTGCTTCGGCGAGCGCTTTCAACATCTCTTTAGTGATCTCTTCATAGTTGGATGAGATGGGGCAATGCTGCGCGAGCATACAGTTACTCCAATTGCAGTACTTTAGGTACTACATTCATCTAATTATAGTGGGCTGGGAGTAATTATAGCTCTACAAAGTGGGCTTTCACTCGCCCTGCACTGAATTATTTGACTCCGTTAAACCCATCCGATTGATAATAATAATAACGACCAGCCGCTTCAACGAGGACCAGTGCTGCCCCTCGACCTTTCCCATCCGATTGATCAATGTCTATTCTACGTCAAAATATGTCCTTGCTGAAACGTATTTCGACACCAATTCCTCTCACAATCATACTCAAAATCGTCGTCGAAATCTGAACCAAAATCCCAATCTCGTGCGACACCATCCTGTGCGATTACGTAATACCGTAGTACCATCATTTTCGGAAACAAGATCCCAGTACCAAAACCCAATCCACCGTACTTCCCCAGATGAGATCCAAGCCCAATTTATGTTCCTGCATCCAGTACCCAACCCTCACCATCATGCCCCAGATCGGGCAGCACTGGTCCTCGTTGAAGCAGCCGTCGGAGTTCTCGCACTGCTGCGCCGGCTTCACCGTCGTCGTGGTGGTGCGGACTACAAACAATGATTTCCACAGTTTTAGGGTATTCCAATGCTCATTTGCACAGATAAAGTGTTCATAGTACACTTGGAAGGTTCCAAAAAGACAAATAAATGAAAGTGGTGATTCATGTGATGAATAGAATCGCTCACCCCCACCGCCGCCTCCTCCGCAGGTCTGCGCACGTGAGCGAGAGCACTTGTTGCAGCTGCGTCTGAAATCGATTACCGTTGATCTACCGAACCTAGTGATAATGTATCTACCGTACCTGCAGTTCTCGGTCATCCAGGCCGGATTCGAGGTGCACTCGCCCGACTTCTGCCAGCTGGCGCAGTTGATGTGTCGGTCGCGGCAGTCTGTGATTGACTACCGTAATCTACCGTACCCCAAGGATTACGGTACTCACCATCGATTAGGGAGTAGGCGCGCGGCACGCACGAGCGGCAAGAGGCCTTGCACCTGCGAAGAGTACTGTAGTTGAGTACGGTGGGTCAGAGTACGGTAAGGGTACGGTAGGCCAAGATGCGGTAGTCTCACCAGTCCCTCATGTAGGCGGCATTGGCGGTGCACTCTCCTTGAGCGGCCCACGTCGCGCAGCATTCGTTCTCGTTGAAGCAGCTCTCCTGGAAAATTCAAATGATAAACATTCCAAAATTTAAAAAAAACAGGAATCATCTAAAAATGCAAAACATTCAATACTCGTTCAAGCAACTTTCCTGGAATCTACCTATTCCAAATCTACGTCTTCTTGACTAGTAATACGTGTTAATAGCTTGATGAAGAAATCCTATTCGGCATCAGGAGAGGTCAATTAAGTTGGTACTTACCTGTTGAGGAGCGGGCGTGTTAGTGACCGGCGGTCTGGTGACGGGGGGAGGCCGCGTGACCACGTTGCTCTGCGATGAATTAATTTATTTTTTGACAAAAGCACTGGAGATGTTATCGTCCATTGCTCGATTCCGAGCGCGGATAGATCGCGTGAAACATAACCGATGGTGAATTCATAGGGTTCTACCTCGGGATAGACTAGTCTATGGGAATTATTCTAAGCAGGCAGGTGCCTCACTGAATTTTACCCTATTCTCATTATTCTCTGATATGGAGTAGGCGATGCGATACATTATCACAGAGATAACAGCGAACTCACCGCAGCAATGCACCGTCCGTTCTGGCAGATTCCTCTGTGACAGGCTTGCTCGCCTCGAACGAAGCCAGTGCAGACACCGCCCACGCGGATCTTAATAAATAACACTTTGATAGCATTTTGCATGATTTCTGAGCTTGGGAAAGGTGATGAAAGTATATGATGCTAAAAAAAGAATAACCTTAGCAGCGCAGCGCGGGTTGCCGTGTGAGTTGTCGCAGAAAAGGTATCTGCAAGATTGATTGATGTGTTCAACCATGAGATCGATGAGACAACCATAGAAGAATGTCACACAGACATAAAACAACGCGCAATTTTTCCTTCTTCTCTTCGGTACGTCACCCACACGACCGTGATTTAGTAAAGCATGAACTAAACTCACTTGGATCCTCCGCAAGAAGGGCAGGTCGGCCGCGGCGCGTACTCGTACATCCGGTCAGTGTACGCGTTCGAGAGCCCGTCGATGTTTCTGAAATAAAAATCTCCAAGTATTGAATTATCATTTTGATAGAAGAATTCAGCATGTCATTGTTCATTTCGTAATTCATAGCCTATCGACAGCACATGAAACTCATGTTATTTTTGAGATCTACGACGTGATTATGCTATCTGAATATCACCTAAAAAGCCCAAACGGCTGCAAAACGGCCGCTGTTTTACAACTCCTATACTTATTTCTTACTTCCATCCCTTGTTCTACTCGATTTTTCCGAATAATTTGTCGTTAACTTGCCTGAACGGCCCAAAAGGCTGCAAGATCGACGCGGCAAAATGCTGTGGCGACGCGCACTGCTGGTTGTCGGACGGGTAGAACTGCTCGCGCTCTTGACGGCCCTGAGCAGTGGTCTTTAATCTTTGATCTTTGCTTTTTGATCTCCGATATCTCTTGTGAGTTGGGAGTATTATTTTTCAGAAAAGAAATGTATTGATAATCAAAGAAAAATAATCCCTTGTCTATTGACTTGTCGGTGAAGGATACTTTGTTGGCCAAATCTTTTGAATGAACATGGGCTGTCCCGATTCATCCTGTTTCTTCTCAACATCAGAATCTGATCGACCAATAAACAATAATGATATGTGTACCTGTCTCTGCTGTCTCCACATCTCCCAGATCAGATCCACCATGGCGTGGTGCATGAAGAAGAGCGGGTCGTTGGCTGCAGTGGCAGTGTCGAACATGTCGCCTGCAATGATGATCTTTGATCTTTGATCTTTGATCTCTTGACCACCTCTCTTTGACGCTTCAAATTTCTATGTTGAGTTACCTCCAACAAAGTAATAGATATTTTAATGCCGGATCTATGAAATATCAGGCGAGTTACCTCCAACAAAGATGTGAATGTTGCCGTGCGTGTACTCCAGGCAGTTAAAGTCAGTGCGTACTGGGCAACCCTGAAGTTTAATTTATTAGTTAATAAGTTAATTAATTAATTAGCAATAACTACGACAATTTACCTGCTGAGGCGCCGTAAAAGCCAGCACTTGATCCGGATTCGTCTGCTGCATGACCCAGTTGATGTCTTGCTCTCTGAAGCACGAACCCTGCTGCCCGACGGCGCGTAGGATATTGCCGCGACCCTGAAGTATCATTCCTGAACTATGAACCATGATGATCCATGGCAGAACTTGAGCGTTGAAAGAGCATGCGAACCTCAAGCGTTCTCCAGTTCGCAAATGGTCCCGACAGTACGTTGCCCGAGGGACCCATGAACTCGTCTGTGAACAGGGCAGAGTCGGCGGGGCGAGGAAGGGCACCATCTAGGGTCGAGTCCCAGTAGGGCAGGGAGATGCCCGGATCGACCTGCCGGAGAGCCAGCTCGACTCTGCAATTGATCATTATTGATTGTTGAACTGAGCTTCTAGAATCAAGGCAGGCAAATAGGCTGGTAAGCTCGCGCATAGCTCAATACTAGGTCTGGGAATTACGGACTCAGAATGAAGCATTCGTTCTCACCTCTTGATGTACTCTCTGTGCCAGGGTAGGAATGCCGGTCCGGAGTGAGCGGCGCCGCCTCGAGTCTGTTCGGCGTGAATTCGCGCCAGATTCTGGATTAGATTGATATGAGTTTCATATTTACGTTTTACACGAGCGCGACGAAGGATTTCAATCATGTGTAGAAGATATCGTCTACAATAAATATAATAAATGATCGAAAGTAGTACTGACCGTATACTCGCCATTCCTCTTCAACTCGTTGAATGCCCTGTGGAGTCGATTCCTTTCGTCGTCACTGAGCACTCGGTACTCCTTCCTGAGCGGAAGACACTTTTATAACATGATATTAGCTAGTATTACATCATCCTAGGCAATACTGGGCAAAAAAATGAAAAAAGGGAGAAGGAATACCTCAGTGACTTCCTAACCGTCTGCCCGTTCTGCAGCATACATTGACCGTTGGAGATCGTTCCTGAAAAATCAGTTGTCGATCATTCGACTACAGTATCTCCCATTTTACCCTGTTTCTTCAAAGAAAGGGGAATTACCTCTCAAATAGGTGCACACACAGCCGATCTCCAGACACTGATAGATCGAGGCTGCAATGGGGGCAAGCTCAGCAGCCAGTCCAGCCATGGCACCAGGCGGCAGGGCGACTTTCTTCTTTGCAGAGGAGGCCTGAACACATTGTTTGACATTTAGTTGGCTCTAAATAGTGCAGCTTCAATGTCTAGCACTGTATCTTGCATCAATTACTCTACTGAAGATATGGTTTTCGACAATTGACGTGCAATCTGGCACTTAGTTTTGCACCAGTGTTTCGATAATGCCAGCGTATTCACTGACAACTTGCTGATACTTTGATTTCGCGAGATCATTAGAACAGCTCCGTTCAAGCGGAACAAAGGAGGGGGGCAGTCGCCTGTCTCTCTCACATTCCCGTACTCTCTCACTCCCTCTGACCGACGAGAGGGCATTACGAAATGAGACAGGCAGATCGAGTAAAGCGTAAGGGAACTGCTTTACACTCTCTTGCATCATTGATAGCGAAAGCGGACAAGAGAGTGTTATCGCGAGTTTTCGCCTACGTATGGAAACTGCTTTGCGGTGCACTCATTTAATGCAAAATTAAACGATAACACTCTATATTGTGGAAGCAATCTTCGACCTGAGAGATGTTATCATATGTGTCCACCTACGCATGAGAACTTTTTAACAGTGCACTCACATCAGCCAAATAAATTTCGTTTTATAGTGGGTACAATGTCATCGTGAAATGCTCGTTCAATGATCATGAACGATCGGAACCATGCCGCGACCACAATAAACGGTTGTTTGGGAAATAAGAGCCGGTGATGGTCTGAGCTACACTAAATAAAATAAATAAAGTCAATACTCACCCTAGCATTCGTGTCCCACTTGTGCAGCTGCCTGCAGACAATCTTCGCAGCTTCCGAAGGGGCGCTAGCGCAGGGGTCTTGAGCTTGTAATATTTGCAGAAATGGTGATAGAAGCAGCCATAATCGCATCTGAAAGGGAAAACGGAGTAAATCTACAGTGACAATCCCATTACAAGACGAAACGGTAGAAATCCAGATGAAAGGATCGCATCTGAAAAGGAAAACTTGTTACATTAGATGAATCCTAACAAGAAGAAAGGACGTGCAAATAAACGATTCCGACGAACATCAAATTAAATATCTACGATAACAAATTCGCCGAAATATCGTTGTACTGCACGGGTAGCTGTGATAGTGAGTGAGACAAGCGAAAGTGACGAGTAGTGAAACTAAGAAAGGGAAGAGTGGCAGAGTAGGAGAAAAGTCAAGCATGATAGAGAATTGAGAGGGGAGAATGGACAGTGTTACCTCTCTAATTAGACTTTTCTCGACGAGTAAACTGAGCGAGAGACAGAGAGGATTCAAGAGAGGGAACAGTAATCGAGATTGACTTTGGCTTACTGCCGAACCTTGTGTGAACTGCTGTTCAGTGAAGACAATCGAGCAATCGGAAAAAGTCTCCCACGGGTTTCGACGGTGAACAAAATGATAACGGTAAATGAGAAAAATGCGTTTCTTCCCACGCGATTAGTGAACACGATTAGAAATTAGATAATTAACTAATTAACTATTTAGTTAATTAACTAATTAAAGGTGAGGACACGATCTCCGCTTCTCTTCTCGTCGTCGCGAATCCTTCGATCCTCGGCAACACGCAGCACGAGCAGAGCTGGGCGAGGATTCAGGTGGGTGTTATTGTTGTTGTTGTCGTTGTTGTTGTTGTTGTTGTTGTTTTGATTATAAACTTAATGAGACAATGGGAGAAGAAATTGCATTGAGTAGTGTGTTGAATTTATTCTTTGTTTGAAACGAAACGACATCCAGATCAGTCCGACCTGCCACGTAATCAATTTGTAGTCCTTGTGAAGCATACTCGGCAAAATTGTCAACACTCGTAGCTGGGAAAGGAGAGAGACGAAATATTTCTTTCAGGCCCTCGAGGCGCCGCGCGGTCCCGGAGAGGAGCGACCTGAAGCGGTGCATGAAGCGCCCAGGTATCACAGTCACATTTACATAGATATTGTCTGATTCTCTCTCTCTCTTTTCATTCTCTCGCATTATCTTATCGATGCATTGCGAAATGTTAGTCAGATAATTGTTTTATTCACTTATCACTATAATCAGACATTCCATAGTCATTTTATGCAACCGCTCCTTAGAGAATCTAAGAATTTCCAATAGAACTATCAAGACAACTAGAAGCACTCATACTCAGATGGGTCCGCCCGCTCAACTCGGTAGACGGTTTGGTCGAGGGCCAGCCGGCCCACTTCGAGGCCCAATTCACGCCCTTCGGAGACCCGAAGACGACCGTCCACTGGTTCCTGAACGGAAGACCGATGGGCATGAGTAACAGAAAGTGAGTTAATATCTTGCATGTAATAGTTTCGAAAATACGTCCATTGGTTCCTGAACAGAAGACCCAAGGGAATGAGCGAATAACGAGTTCAGACTTCAAAATAAATTAAATACCACATTGTAAAATAATATATAAATAATTACAATTCAGGATTATGCGCAACGAGTTCGGCCTGGTCACTCTGGATCTCGCCTACACTCTGGCGGAGGATGCGGGAGAGTACATGGTGCTCGTGAGGTGAGCGATTGTTCGATCTCATTAATTGCATCGACAACTTGAGCAAAAGTCCGTATTTTCTACCAAATGTAGCGGATTTAAGCGATTTTAGTCATATAAAGACAAAATTCCTTACAGAAACGACGCCGGCGAGGACACGACTGCAGGCAAGTTGTCCTGCTCTTCCCGCCCTGGCATTCTGGGAGACGTGCAGCACGAGCAGAGCTGGAAGCGGATTCAGGTAATAAAATCGGGCCAGGATCCCGATCCCGCGATATCGATGGTGCTGTAATTATTACGGAATGCTGCCCACGTTATTGAAGTCAATCGTATACCTGCCGTTTTGGCACAAAGATGAAACGCAAGCCAATTCCAGGAGATCGAAGCGCCTCGCGCTCCTCTTCCCTCAATCTAGCAAGGCCAAACCATGCCAGTCTTTCAGAATGACATAGTGGAAACGATTTGGGCACACGCGATGTTAAATTCCGACTAGTGACGGTTTAATTCAGGAAATCGAAGCGCCTCGCGCTCCTCTTCCTGAACCGGCCGCCCCCACCTACCAGAAGCCCTCGTTCACGCAGCCCCTGCAGAGTGTGGAGCTGGGTGAGGGAGGCACGGCTCTTCTTGAGGTGAGCATTCGCCACGACCTTCCTGAGTGATGAGAAACTGATTGAATCTCATATCTTATCACTGACAATGTGACATATTTTTCTATTGAGAAAGTCCTTGAATCTTCAGAAATAGAGAAAAGGGGAAAACCCTTGATTCCAGGCCCGCTTCATCCCGGTCAACGACCCGTCGATGACGCTGCAGTGGTTCCTCAACGACCAGCCGCTGGCCGACTCCAACTGGATCACGATGACTCAAGGTATTCGACTTTGGTTTAGCAGAGTGTGTCAAATTGGCGAAATCATAGATTTGAATGTACTTCACAGAGGTTTAGTACCTATTGCGGACGGGGAAAACACGATACATCAGGGAATGAGATTTTTTAAAAATATAGTAAAGAATAATTTGCAGACTTTGGCTGTGCCGCGCTCAAGATCTCGCCTGCGTACGCCAGACATACCGGAGTGTACTCGTGCAAGGTAATTATTACAAATTCGTTATTACAAACAAAAATGTAGGTCATCAATTCTAGCCTTCCAATACTGACTATGTTTAAATTCAGGCCACCAACTGCGAGGGCGCAGCGATCACCAGTGCGCAGGTCACCGTGCATGGTACGATTCCTGGCTTTCGTTATGGGCAAGATCAGAGCGAGGGAGTGTGCGAAATTGAGAGACATAATTTTTAAATTCGCTATTTTCTAGGAGAAGACTCGCTCTTCCTCGACACGCAGCACCCCGCGTCGCTGCAGAAGATCAGAGAGATGGAGGCGATTGACAAGGTATTAGTCAGTTCGGATAAGGGTGCTCGTATCTTCCTTTACCATGACGACGCTGTCATATGCTATCTGATACTCTTACCAGCGATTATTTCGAGTACCGTTGTTGAACAGGGGTGGAACAGATGGATCAATCAATAACACATTACAGTACGCCCGTCTCGAGGCGCCCGAGCGCGAGTTCGACAAGCCGCAGTGGATCCAGCCGTTCGCCGACGTGGACAATGTCGGGGAGGGACAGGTAAACAACAACAAAAACAATAACAAAAACAACAACAATAAAAACAAAAACAACGATTAAAGGTGGTCGAGCTGCACGGTCTCGTCGAGCCCTCGGGCGACCCATCGATGCGCATCGAATGGTTGTTCAATGGCAAGCCGATTCTCAATGGTGAGGGATTGATCTTTGATCTTATGATCTATATTTTTTCTTTTTCTGTCTAATTTTGTGGTCCGATAAATCGATAATTCTAGCCAATCGCTACCGACAGGAGTACGAGTTCGGCAATGCCATCCTCACTATTGCCCACACGCTCCCTCACGATTCCGGAGTGTACACATGCAGGTACGGTAGGGTACTGTAACGTTTGGAGCTTCGATCAATGCGTGTTTGGCAATTAATGTTTTTGGTGGTGTTCGATAAACTCAACTGATCTTGCTTTACAGAGCCTGGAACAGCCAGGGCGAGGCCTCCACCTCGGCCACGGTGAAGATCGATGGTGAGGGATGTTTTTAAAAGAATATTTCTTTAATAAAACCCTGACATAACCCTGAGTCTGCGCCTTGACCACTGCGCTGATTAGGCCGAACTGCAGCAAGTTTTACTGACTTGACTCATCTCTATCGGGAATCTGGTTTATATCAAGGCACGGGAGATGAGATCAATGTTTCCCGAGCAAACCGGGTCTTAAACATAGTCTGAAACATACCCGAGCAATTTACCCGACAAAATACTTGTGGCAATAAATCTGAGAATCCAGGCTACGAGAGACTTCTGCTCGACTCCGCCCACCCCGTGTCGTGGCAGAGAATTCAGGAGCTCGAGGCGCCCAAGATCGTCGAGGAGGTATGGGATACATCCATTCCTCGACCCTATTTCTAGGAAGATTTTCAACTGTATCTGATCACTAGCTATGCACTTGATTTGAAAAATATTAATAGAAAATAAGAAGTTGATTTTAAAAATAACAAAAACAAATTTCAGATCGAGGAAGTCGTGCAGAAGGAGAAGCCGTACTTCCTCACCCAACTCGCGTCTGTGACGGACATTCCTGAGGTTCATGCTTGATTTTCTTTTTTATATTGTTGTTTTTGTTATTGTTTTTCTACTTTGAATCGCGTTTGATATGACCATAAATTAATCATTTAGGGCGAGCCAGTGCACCTCGAGGCCACGTTCATGCCCGCGAGAGATCCCGACCTCAAGGTTACTTTTTAATCTGTTTCACGACTCTCTCACTTTCCCATGCTCACTCGCTTCTCTGAACAACCTGAAAGATCAAAGATCAAAGATCACCATTCGCAGGTCGAGTGGCAGCGCAACGGGGCGCCTATTGGCGCCTCGCAGCTGGTGAAGACCAGACACGAACTGGGCTGGGCAACACTGGATATTCTGTCGGTGAACCCGGATCACAATGGTGAGGATACACATTATTTTTGAAGTAATATTCAGAAAATGATTGAAGTATGATGCGCTCAGTAGAGTAGTTAGTGAGAAACTAGAGACGTCGAGTTGTGTTTCAGACATACCTGATAAGATGAGTGGGACTGAGTGTTTTAGTCATCTGGCGGGACACATGTAACCAATAAACAAATTAAAACGTCTTGCATGGGCTAAAACCCCAACCTAAATCATGAATTAAATAATTCCCAATCAGGAATGTACACGCTGCACATCGCCAACGACCAGGGCGAAGCGGCCAGCTCCGCCAGTGTCAAGGTAACGCTTTTTTCTTACTT
>LS586599.1:246954-287651 GCA_900490775.1 Pristionchus maxplancki
AGTGGGACTGAGTGTTTTAGTCATCTGGCGGGACACATGTAACCAATAAACAAATTAAAACGTCTTGCATGGGCTAAAACCCCAACCTAAATCATGAATTAAATAATTCCCAATCAGGAATGTACACGCTGCACATCGCCAACGACCAGGGCGAAGCGGCCAGCTCCGCCAGTGTCAAGGTAACGCTTTTTTCTTACTTACCAATTTGAGAAATGCACCATTCACCACCGCCTATGTTAGCATCCGCAAATGGCTCTAGCTCCTCCGCTGCCGCTTCCATGGCATCATGTTTCTAATTCGAGAAATGCACCGCTCACCACCATTAGGGGACTCCGAGAATTGCACAAGTCACCGGTCAGGAATGATTCCGTCAAGTCTGCTAGCTTAGCAAAGATGTTATTGGCTTATCAGTGCAAACCCCTCGAATCGCGTCGAGTTTTTGCCGCGTCGCGCACCCTTCTTTCTCCGCTCTTCCTCGATGGTTTTCTTCCGATAGTTTACGGCGGCTCGAGAGCAAACAGCGCTTTGGCGCGAGCGAGAGAGAGATACAATTCTGATGGTGATGGCATGTGTTGACAAGCCGATCTCGAGAGGATTTCCTGTGGAATCTCTCGGCTTTTTCGCTATCTCGCGCGACTAGAGAAAGAAGAGATGTAAGACGGATGTCAGAGAATGTAGGGAGTAGAGGCGGGGAGAGAAGATAAGGAAGACGCTTCTGAGCCACCCACAGTGTTCCCCCGCGCTTCAGCGCTTGGCTCTCCCCGATCGAACCAGCATACACTGTCTAGTGTATCCTTGACCCAATTTCGACTTCGAACGACTCTGACCGACCTAAAACTCGGTCCTGGAAATGTCAAAAGCCCACTATCTGCGCGTTTTCTGCGCCCGGCAGAAATCGGCGGAGGAATGGGCACAGGCACGCAGCAACCAGGCATGGGTAGGCAATGTTTTTCGAAATTCTCTTCGTTTCCCATACTCTCGCCGGTCTGACGATTACCCCAATTCTACTAGGCTTTTTTTAGTGGGAAATTCTGAATTCGAAAATGAATTCTACCATGGCCTTGCAAGGAACAACGAGGAATAGTAACCTTAGGGAATTTATTGAGTCGTTTTTTCGTCGCATGTGTGTTTTTGTTGCGCAGTATAAGATCTTGATGAGTTTGTAAGTAATGAATGGCGAGGTCTCGGGCAATCACCTACTAAATCACTAAATTTTTTTAAATATCATTTAATTTGCAAATAAAACTAATTACAGGTCGCTGGCACGGATGCAGTTCTGCGTGAGACGCGTCACGAGGAATCGTGGAAGCGCATCCAGATCCTTGAGGCGCCCCGGGTCAGTATCCTGCATTTGTCCCATTTTCCGGTTTTATTAAATTTCTGGATTTTTTCTATAGAACCGTCATTTGCATTGCTAATGTCCGGTTCTTGCAGGAAGCAGCTCCCGAAGCGCCGGCGCCCGTCTACGACACGCCCACGATCGTCTCGCAGATCGCAGATGTGGAGTGCAATGAGGGTGCGTTTGTTTATTTTAATTTCAAATTTTTAGCTGGAAAAAATGGTGTAAAATAAACAGAAAAGAGTTGAATTTGAATATGATATGAATGTAGATTTATGGATGTTTTTCTATCTCGGATGAAAAGTCTAGTAAATCCGTTCGCAGGAGAGCCCGCGCACTTCGAGGCAACCATCCAGCCGATCAACGATCCTGGACTCAAGGTGAGATCAAAGATCAATCACCATCCTAGTGATTCTGCCCAACAAATCTGGTTACGTCGCTCGTGGATCTAGTAAAACTGTCGATTTGACCGTAGATCATCTCTCTTGGGTTAGAACTAAGAAGGCTAGAGATCAAAGATCAACTCTCCCCTCTCAGGTCGAATGGCTGCGCAACGGGCAGCCCTTGGCCCACGGCAACAAGTACGCCATCTCGCACGACTTTGGAATATGCATCCTGGATATTGGCTATGCGTATCCCGAGGATCAGGTAAGGTGTCTTTGGAAAACAAATGTCGCGTCAACTGCGCATTGTTGCCAGCTACACATTCGAGACTATGAAGAAGCTGTGAAACATATTCAAACCATTTTGACCGACTGGATAAAGAAACCCCATTCGACTTTTACATGATGTGAGAACGAAATGGGATTAGAGTTCACAGACCAGAGATCTTAGAACAAAGTTTTCCAGGGCGTGTACCAACTGCGCATCTGGAACGATGCCGGAGAGGCCGTGTCTTCCGCGACGCTCAAGGTTTTTGTTGTTGTTGTCGTTGTTGTCGTTGTTGTTTTGTTGTTGTTATTATGATATTATCTTTCTTGAGATTTCAAATGTTACGAAGAATTTCGTTCAGTGCCAAGGCAAGGACGCCCTGCTGCTCGACACGCAGCACCAGGAGAGCTGGAGGCGGATCCAGGTGGGTGCGGGTGCCGGGTACAGGTGCTGGGATATGGTCGCCGGGTACCTGGAAACAGCCAAGTCGAGGACCGCCTTCGAAATTTTTTGTTTTAGTTGAAAATCATCCAGAGATTGTTGCCGCTACGCATTCGAGACTATGAATAAGTTGTGAAACCTATTGAAACTCATTTTCAGGAAATCGAGGCGCCCCGGCCGGCGCTCGAGGAGGTCGAGGCCGCGCCCAAGGTAATAACTAATTAATTAGTTAATTAACTGGTTAATTAACTAATTAACCAATTAAGCCGGCCCCCAAGTTCATCTCGCCTCTCGCCGCGCCTCCCGAGCTCTTTGAGGGCCAACCGGCGCACTTCGAGACGACGGTAGAACCGATTGATGACCCGAACATGACCATCACTTGGTGAGAAATTTGGACTTTATGAATAGGTTAAACAGTCAGCTAAGTCGTCGTAATTTGACAAAAGCTCTTATTCTCCTGAAAATTAATATTTTGCTCATTTCCGTCATATTTCGAACATGACGATCACTTGGTGAGCGACAATAATGACTAAAATAGTTGTTTTTAACAAAATTCTCAATCTCCTTCTTCATTCCCTTATAGAAATTAGACCTGGTCCTCGTTTTCTGGCGCCGGAAAAGAAATCTCAATGATTTAGTTTTTATTCTGCTTAGACTGCATCCTATTAATTCAAAATGCAATTGAAAAAAATCATAGTAACGATGAAACCTATTTCATCCTATTCATCAAGTAGTTTCTTTCTCCTAACCCTTCATTCATTAAAGGTTCCTCAACGGACAGCCCATTGCCGCTTCGTCTCGCGCCAAGATGATCAACGACTTCGGGTGAGATCTGACTCAACACAAATCATGATTCTGACCTAGCTGACACCCTTGAACCACTCCCGGATTACGGTAGTCGATACTACGTTTTTTAAAGTCCGGACATAACGTAATTTCGCAGACTATAAACGTTTTTATTCGATTTCTACGCATTGCAACCGATCTATCTAATCATTTCAACAGTATCTTACTTAATTACAATGCGAAAAAATATTAGAAACTATTTTAGAACATTTAAATCCTATTTAAACGTGTTTAAATGGATTTGGTGTCGTAGAACGCCTTTTCCGACACTCGTCAATTTCCCCATACGCGCGGACCATTTATTTGTCAAGTTTTGTGAAAAACGTAGTATCAAAGGTCACTTTTATTGTTACCGCAGTCACGAGTCTGACCCAACTCGACGCCCAGAAAGTTACGGTAATCGATTTTCAGCTGGGTCATCATGGACATCGGCTCGGTGGACGGCAGAGATTCCGGAGACTGGGCGTGCGTGGCGAAGAATGCGGCGGGAGAGGCGCAAGGTACGTATTATTAGATGTCGGCATTCTCTTTGATCTTTGCTCCCCGACCTCCCTTTCAGTCTAAATTATGTAGTAAGTCCGATGTCGGCATCCCCTTTGATCTTTGCAGTCTCCACCTCGCTCAACGTCGTAACTCGCGACGGCATCGCCTACGACTCGCTCCAGCCCCAATCGCTGCAGCGCATCCAGGAGATCGAGGCGCCCAAGCCGCTGCCCGAGGAGGTTTGACCTACCGTTATCGATTTACGGGGATGGGATACCGTAATCTGACCTACCGTAATCTACCGTATCCCTCTAGGGGGGTGTATCATTTTAGAACTCACGTTTTAGAACTGGTCATTTTAGAACTCACGATGAGTTCTAAATCGTGGGTTCTTGATGATATTTGAATCTAGTTTTCTCTCGGAATTTCTCTATTGGTCGCCCGAGTAAAATTATGGAAGAAATAGAGGTTGTACTGATCAAGAACCCACGATTTAGAACTATAAATGAGTTCTAAAATGACCAGTTCTAAAACGTGAGTTCTAAAATGATACACCCTCCCCTCTAGATCCCGGCCCCGGCCGCCGAGCAGCCGCAGATCACCGCGCAACTTGTCGTGTCGGGAGGCAGCGAGGAGGGCAGCTCCGCCCATCTAGAGGCACAGTACGGGCCCGTCAACGACCCGAACGTCAAGGTACGGTAGGCGATCGATTAGTGATTTAATTTTATCGCGACGCTAAGGCGCGCTGGATCGATCACAGAATTTGATGGTATTTATCAATACGAACGAACGAGCTTCTATTGGGAAACGATCCAGCAGGAGTAGAAATGTGAACGGTGAAACTCAACCGATCCATGGAAATCGCATCCGTTTCTAAGCCCATCAATCGTTATTCTCCCCGTGACACTATCTTTATAACGGAATTAATATTGAATTGAATGGAATCGCAATCGAAATCATTGCAGGTCGAGTGGTTCCGCAACGGACAGCCGCTGCATCATTCCAACAGGTACATTGAGATTGTGAAGAAAAAAAAGAGGATTAAAAAGATTGTAACGATCCACTCTTTCTCATTCCTGTGTAATTCGTGCTGTTGACTAGCGCACGCTCTTGAATCAACGAGAATTTGGCATCCGAACAGACCAAGAGATCATGGGAATTAGCAGTCTTGAATTGTTCCAGATACAAGATGGTGCACGACTTCGGCTTCGCCATTCTCGAGATTCTCTCCGTGCTCTCGCACGATGCCGGTAATTATTATTTTTTATTTTTTTGATTTATTAATTAATTAACATTATTTTCATTCACATTATTTCTCTTTATTTACAAACTCAATGCAGACGTGATTGGAAGGAAATGGAACATTAGAATTATCTTGAATCAGACGTTGAGCAGGCATTCCGGAACGTTTTTTTTGCTACTTACTATCGGCCGACGATGATTTATCAGTTTCTGGCAATTCATTGAGACTAGGAACTAATAGTGAAACGTATTCGAACTCAATGTAAATTTCGACAGGCGACAAATAGCAAATCTCACGCAGGTGAGTACACCCTCCGCGTGTCGAACGAGGCCGGCGAGGCGTCCACTTCGGCGACGATCGACGTCGAGACGAAGAGCGGCCTGCTGCTCCAGCCCCAGGTACGGTAGGCGCACGGTGGTTGCAGATCGAGGACTGACTTTTTTCGAAAAACATCATAATTATTAATTTTAGAACGAGGCCAAGGCGCGCGCCGTCGAGGTGCTCGAGGAGCACCTTCACCGCCGGCCGGATGAGATTGTTGATGAGGTAACGCAGTCGGAACAATTTTGACGCATCTGATTCAATTTTGTGCTGAAAATGGCCATTTCTGATTCAATTTATGAGTGATAAATTTAAGAATCTTTATCAGTGATAACACATCCTCTTTGCCGTTTGAGGTTATGTGTGAAATATATCAAAAGCATATCGTATAATCGTATGCCCAGTATTGACGATGTAATCACAAACGACAATTGACAAGTAATAATGACACTTGTCACAACGCCCTCTTTCCAGTTCAAGGAGGTCGTGCCCGTCTTCATCGAGCCTCTCTCTGCCCCGGTCATCTGCGATGAGGGCGACAGGGCGCACTTCACGGCGAGATACGAGCCGGTCAATGACAACCAGCTGCAGGTAAGGGGTCGTGGTTGCTGCTAGGGCTGCAATATCAAATAGTTGTATAAATACGGCTCTACGTCTGTCTTTTGATAACTTGGTTTGATTAGCTCTCAATTGCATGCAAAAGAGTTTATCATTCACAGGTGCAATGGTTCCTGAACGGCGCGCCCCTGAAGACCGGCTCACGCGTCAAGCCCATCTCCGACTTTGGCTTCTGTGTTCTGCAGGTGATTAACTTAATTAAGTAAATTAATTAGATAGTTATTCAATAAATTAACGATCTAATTAAATACTTAAGATCTCGCCCGTCTACCCTGAAGATTCCGGAGAGTACTCGTGCCGCGCCGTCAACCGGGTGAGTTTCACTGTAACTTCGAAAGGATAAGATGACTTCTCCAATTGATACATTACGGGAATGGTCCTTAAATGATGATATCTAAAGAATCAAGAACAAAGATCAAAGATCAAATTCAGGTCGGCGAAGCAGTGACCTCGACGAAGCTGGAGTGCCGTCCGAAGGAGGGCATCATCTCGCGATCGCAGCTGCCGGAGAGAATGAGTGGAGCGGCGAAGAGGTATTTGAGCTTTGATCTTTGATAAGTCAAGTTATCGTGTTGGGTGGAGCTGTCGAAGATGTTGACATGGCCGATATTAAAGTGGAATACTCTAGCACTCTAGCAATTTGTAGATGATTTAGATTTTGATATCTAACTAAAACTGATCCCTGAATTCATCTCCAGAATCGCCGAGATCGAGGCGCCTCGTCCGGCTCGTCCGGACGCTCCCGACGTCGACCACGGCCCGCCCAAGTTCATGACCCAGATTCAAGTAAGAAAACAATCCAATTTGTGGAAATTTAATAAATTGTGACAAAAATGCATCTCCTGTCAAAAAATCGACAAGGCTGACTGATTTTTCGCAATATTAGTGCTCAATTTCTCTAGATTAAAATAATGTCATTTCCAGTCGCCACCCGAGCTGCTCGAAGGCCAGATCGCGCACCTCGAGGCGCAGATCGAGCCGGTCGCCGACTCGAGACTCAAGGTTGGTTCGGGGTTGAATTGGCAGTGAAACATCGTAAAAATGTACCGGGTTTTTCGCGAGAGAGCACGTGTGTATCTACATGAGGCAGGGATGGCTTCGCAATAAATCGTCTCTTTATTTCGCGCACTCTCGCCTGTCAGAATGGCAAGAGAGCATGCAGAATGAAGAGAGTCATTACTTGCCAAGCCATGCCAAAAATGAAGAGGGCGAGAAGCTGTGCGCTTGTTGCAGAGCATCGATTTCTATTAGTGATTTTGATTCCGCACGCGCCTCTCTCGTTTCACAATGCTCTTTCGCCGGTCAGAGAGACGAGGGAGTACGCAAAATGAGGATAGACGAGTGCCGATTTGTTAACACTAATGCCTATCAAAGTCTCTAATCAAGAGATGAACACACTCGCAATTCTGCATGATCTCATATATATATATATTTTAAATAATACCGGGCGAAAGATGACTGAATCGAACGAGTGTTTCACGTTTTGCAATATTTGTGAAACCTATTAGTCAGTATAAAATAATAAAAAAGTTAATATTATATAAAAACTTTTATTTCAGGTCGAATGGTTCAAGGACGGCATGCCCATGCCCAATTCGGCCAGAATGAAGGTGAATAATTTGTAATATCGAAATAATTTTTTGAAATAAATCTAAACAGTTTCCTGAAAACCAGCGTTCAGTTGCGTTTCACAGTGCACATAGAATCGCTAGCTATCTAGCAACTGGGATCGATCGCATAGCGAAATGATAAATACAAAATATTTGTTAAAATTAAACAAAATAAAAAATTAATATATTAATAAATAAAATGCAGATGACGACCGACTTCGGCTTTGTCGTCCTCGATCTCTGCCCCGCTGAGCCGCAAGATACTGGTGAGTCTATTTTGATTTACAAGGATCTGCCTTTGGCAGCGGATCCATCGATTTTTTATAGGCATACCGCTTTACATTAGTTGCATGTGAGTTGCATTAATTGGAAAGCAAAAAGAGATCAAAGACCAACCATTGCAGGCAAGTGGACCTGCCGCATCTCCAACGAGAAGGGACAGGCCGAAAGCGAGTGCGAGATTAAGGTTTGCTTTGTTTTCGTTGTTGTTGTTGTTGTTATTGTTATTATTAATAATCATAATCAATCCAGGTGGTCGGCCAGTCGGGCGTCTCCTACGAGTGGATGTCGCCTGATCAAAGGAAGGAGCGCATCACCGAACTGGAGAACTGGATCCACCGGTACGGTGTTATCGGTACAAACAACAAAAACAACAACTACAATAACAACAACAACAACAACAACAATTTTCAGCCCGAAGGACGACCTGGCGCTGCCGCCGCAGGAGTTCGACGCGCCGAGATTCACTACTGAGCTGGCGGATCTGGGACAGGTTCGACTTTTTATCTTTTTAAGGCTGGGAAATTGGATTTACGATAACATTTCTGCATAGCTTTTCTTCTTGATTATTTTATTTGTCTCGGACGACGCGGAAGATCACCATCACAATTTGTACTATTTGTGAAACATATTTGACTTTTTTCGATGTGCTTTTAAATTTGAAAATTGATTTTTCTGCAGCTCAACGAGGCCGACGCGACTGCTTTCGTGTGCGTGCTGGAGCCGATCGGCGACCCGACGATGCGCATCGAGTGGCAGCACAACGGCCACGCCATCCCGTAAGATGTCGTTGCTAAAACCCGGAAGTCCGCGACCGGAACATCCGGTCACGCCCGGAACTCGACTTTTTTTTGCTTGTTCTGACGCTTGTTGTTATCGTTGTAATTCTTGTTGTCTTGCAGGTACTCGAACAGAATCATGCAGACGAACGAGTTCGGCGTCGCTACACTGCTGATCAAGCACCTGATTGCGGCAGATTCTGGAGAGTACAGGTGTGATCTTTGATCTTTGGTCTATGATCTTTGATCTTCAACGTTTACTCTTGCTTGATCTTTATTTTATTTTCAACATATGTACTTCGAGAATCTATTGATGCTAGATCATATATGTTCTTCTAATAGTGAAACACATTTGAGATTCATAGATCAGTTATCGAGATGCATAGCTGAGAATTGGAAACATTTTTTAAACAATTAATTAATCAAAGATGCATCGCGTCCACCTCGAAGGGCCGCGTCGAGACCGTCGGCAACGTCGTCGTGGAGTCGATCACGCAACAGGTATGGAAATTTTATTATTATTTTATTTCCAATGTAAAAGTATAAGCAGATTAATTGTACGTAAACGAGTTCTTTTTCATGGAGATTATGTTAATTGTTAGTACTAATTCACTGATCAATTCCAGGACGCCCCCGTGGTCGTGCAACCGCTCGTGGACACCATCGACGGCACGGCTGTGAGTCAAATTATTTGTTGTCATTTATTTTCGAAAACACAAAAAACAAAAAAAAACATTTAAAATTGATATTTGTAGGAGGGCGAATCAATCCACCTCGAGTGCCGCGTCACGCCCATCCACGACCCGCTGCTCAAGGTTTGGCTTTGTTTTTTCATTGTTTATTGATTCCATCTTTGTGCAAAGGACGACGATCAGTTGTGTCTCATAGACTGTGAACAGATTGATCAGGTTGTCACCAGGCATCGTAAAAAATCCAACTTTCTACTATCTAAATTTCCTTATGTTTGTCAGAAATGCGAGGCATACAAAAAATCATTTTTACTTGCAGGTCCGCTGGTACAAGAACGGCGCGCCGCTGCCCGAGGCTTCACGATTCAGACCTTCCTTCGAGTAAGGATGTTTCTTTCAGCTAAATTCCCAAGGCTCCTAATGATCATGTGCATGCCGTTTTCCCTTGACCTCATTGAAGTTTTCTACGCTACGTCGTCCTTTCCGTAGGATTTAGTCAGTGATGAGTAGGAGTGGCTTATTGATGAAAACTAGTCGTCGATTGCCTAATGATGACGTCATCTGCAGATTCGGCTTCGTCTCCCTGGACATCCTCTACGCGTACCCCGAAGACAACGGCGACTACGAGTTGGTGGCGGAGAACGGCAAGGGAGAGGTACGTCTTCACAAAGTCTTCTGCTTTCGATGGTTCTTTGTGCTAAAAATCGCTTATTTTATTCTATCTCGAATTAAAGACTGCATAGAACAGCAAGGGAGAGGTGACGATTCATTCTTTGTTGAATGAACAGTTTCCGATTCGAAACAAGCATGAAACTGCAGGATAAGCAGCAAAAAAGCTGGGTTTTTGTATTTCTGTTTCATTACAGATTGAACGATTTGGAATTAAATAAAAATGAATAATCGATCAAATTAAATGCAGGCGCGCACGAAGACGCGCATCACCGTCCTTCCCGGCAAGAGGCTCGAGTTCGGCGCGCAAGCCCACGGAACTGTTCAGGTAGGCGCGCAGTTTCAGTGGGCGGAGCTTCGAAGGGCGGAGTCTCAATTTCAAAAATACTAATTTCTCTCAGGACAACCTCGAGTCGCACTTCCGCCAGCACACCGCGGCTCCTCTGGCGCTCAAGGCTGAGGTTATTATCGATTTAAAATTTATTCATTTTCATAGTGCGGAGAAAATAACGCAAAAATTTGTTATGCTTCACAGCTCTTTCAAAACCGAAAAACATTTCTTTCAACTGATTTCATCGTATTCACTAGAGAATTAGGAAATCAACATGTCGCTCAGATCTTGCCGTGAATTTAACAAGAGTAGATGTAATAATAACAACAACAATATTAATGGCAATAACGCTAATAATAATGAAAATCACAGGACATCTACGACGAATCGGCCGCGCGTGCGCCCGTCTTCCTCACTCCTCTCGTGAATATCGGAGTGGAGGAGGGAGACTTCGCTCGATTCGAGACTCAGGTAAGGAAGGGTACTGTAGACTGGATACTGTAGGTGAGATAATTGGCGTACTGTTGGTTACGGTGGTAGCCTAGAGGATACGGTTGGTCATTGCATCAATAAATCAATATCCCAGGTCGCGCCCGTCAACGATCCGTACATGAAGCTGGAGTGGTACAAGGACAAGAAGCCGGTCCTGATCGGTACGGTAGATTACGGTAGCCAGTAGGATACGGTCGGAAGCGCTAAGAAACTTTTTTTTGGAACATTTGGGCCGTGGATTATTATGTATATTTTTTAAAAAAACTTGGGCTGGGGCTGTTCACTGACTTTTGTAGAGATCAATCAAATCTTAGTTACCTGTAAAACATATGGGTGCGAAATTCAGAGAAATTGGAATTCTGATTAAAGTGGAATAGAAGTATTGCACTGATTTCAGGATTATAAGAGATTTCAGGAAATAATAAATTCTAGGTCATCGCTTCCGGTCCACTCTCGACTTCGGCTTCGCCTGCCTCGATCTGCTGTACGCCCTGCCCGATGACACTGGTAATTATTATTCTGTTATTAAATTTATTTTTCTCTTTGCCTAATTTGTATGAAAATACAATCGAAAATGAGCATTTCGCACTTGTTCTGTTATGCTTTAGCAATAGCTTCAATTGCTGCAGTCTTGTGTCAATTCAATGGAAAACTGTCGAAGATTGTAGAAGACCAAAGATCAAAGAGCACATCGCCACTTCCAGGCGAGTACACCTGTGTGGCGACGAACAAATTCGGGCAGACGATGACCTCGGCCAAGCTGGGCTGCTCGACCGGCAAGCACATCATCACGGACAGGCAGTTGCCGCAGGGATTGAGGGTACGGTAGTTTGGTTACGGTAGAATAAAGGATTACGGTAGTGAGAGTCGGTGGAATACGGGTAGTCCGTTTACGGTAGCAGATCAAGTTACGGTAGTGAGGGTACGGTGCATTACGGTAGTCAAAATAAATATCAATCAGGAACTGACTTATTTCAGGTCTCCGGCGTGAAGAAGGACCAGGGCAAACTGTACTGGTCGGAGCAGGACGGCGCGGGCGCTCAGCAGAAGCAGAGACAGGTCAGGGTTAGAAATAAAGTGCGAAATACGAGTAATCGTCTCTTCATTTTGCGCGCTCTCCCGCCCGGTCAACCGGTGAGAGAGTGTGCGAAATGAAGAGACGATTACCCGTATTTCGCACTCTAGTTAGAAAGTCATCCTTTCACGTATTTTTCATTTTTTATTATCTGTGCGAACTGCTGCTACTTGCGGTTACTCCGCAGCTCAGGCTATCTAGTGAAACATATGTAATCAAATTTTCACAATAATGTTCAATACTGGGAAAATGACTCATTATTGATCTTTGATCTCTACTTCAGGCCCCAGAATTCACCATCAAGCCTCGCCCACTGCAAGTCACCGAGAACGAGGTGGCCCGCTTCGAGTGCGCCCTCATCGGCGTGCCCAAGCCCAAGGTTTGTTGTTGTTGTTGTTTTCGAAAACACTTTGTTTTTGTTTTGTTTATCATAACAAAAACAAATCTTTGCAGGTCACTTGGTACATCAACGGCAACCAGGCGCTCCATGGTCATCGACACAAGCTGCATTATGACGGCATTCACTACCTGACCATCCAGAACTGCAGGATTTCGGATGCTGGAGAGGTTTGTATTTCGAATTACTCTCTTCATTCCGCACGCTCTCTCGTTGCTCTGAAAGCGTGCGGAATGGAGAGACGGTAATTTCGAAAGTTGATCTTTGATCTCTTCCAGATCCTCGTGGTCGCTCGCAACTCCGAGGGTGACGTGCAGGCAACCGCATCGTTGGACGTCTTCCAGGTTTGTTTCTCTATTTTCGAAATACTGCAACGAATAAAAACGCTTCTCATTTTTGCACAAATCTGCATGCATTTTTGAATATAATAACTATATTTATAATAATTGCAGAACAACGACTTCCGTCAGCACAAGCTCAAGCCCACGCAATTCGTCACTGCAGATGAGATGGAACAGAGGGCGGTCAACTGGAAGAAGGTGAGTAGTCTGATATTCTGCAAACCTTTCATGAACCACCTGTCCACAGGTTGAGTTCATTGTTAATCTATTGGACACTCTCTTGGACTTCCAGTGATCAGTAGATATTTTCCAGATGAAATGAGATTGCTGAAACATATCTGATCACTTTCGTTTTAGGCGTATTGAATCGGTTGAACTTTTAATTATTTAACAATTATTTTAATTATTTAAAGGAGACGATGGGCAAGCTGGCCGAGGCGTTCGAGACCGCGCCCAAGGCCGACCCGCAGAAGTTGATGCATGTCGAGAGGTGAGACTTTGATACAAAAACGAAGACAAATCCATTTTATCGTCGGCTTTTCCCCTTTGATGTATCTTATTCATGAAAAAACAATTAGAACGAGAAACCGGTTGTTGTTGTTGTTGTTTTTATTATATTGTTAATTATAGATCCCGCACGCCGATCGAGCCGATGGAGAGCGAGGAACTCATCAACAAGTTCATGCGACCGAAGGTATCAATAACACAAACAATAACAATAATAATAATAATAACACAAATAACAATGGCAGGAGGAGCTCTACGAGCACCTATCCATGGTGGAGCAGGAGAAGAAGCAGTTCAAGGGACTCGAGTTGGAGCCCGTCAGTCTCAAGGCTGGCAAGGTGAGCTGTGTTCGTTTTTGTTTTTAATAATACTGGCAGCAATGAAATTGAATATCGCATAATCTACAGTTATTGAGCACAGTATGCAGCATAAGTCATATCCTGAATTCAAAGAAATATTAAAATATTGCAGGTCAACCGCTTCACTCCCGAGAAGGAAGACATGGAGAAGGTCAACCTGCGGTCGCGGCCCAAGGATGCCAAGGTATCTGTCCGGAAATTAAATTCACGCCACAAAATTTGAACGGAAATTTGAGTTTGCATAGGTCTCGCTCATCAGTCAGACCGCGCGAGAGAGTGTACAAAGTGATGAGACGATATTTCGAGATCATCGCAAACTTCCAGGCCGAGAAGCAACCGCGCGACGAGACGCCCGACTGGGCGCAGAGCGGGCAGAAGCAGCTGGGCAATGTGGAGGGACGGTACGCTTTTTTTCTTCGTTGTTTTTCCTCAAAATTTTTCCTCAATTTTCCTCAAAATTTAAAAAAATTATCCAAAAACAGCCTAAATTTCATAGAAATTGCCTAATAATGACGAAATTGCAGCTTCAAGCGCCTCAACACGCCGCCCCGAGAGGTCAACGTGCCCGCTAGGGACCAGGTCAACCTCAAGCTGGCCAAGCCCACGAGAGCCTCTGAGGTTGGTCGTCGTTTTCTTTCTCACTCACCTGCCGCTCATCTAATGGGATTTCGAATACGTTTCATAATTACTTTTACCACTTTGATTGTCGCAGGTTTCTGATAGCTCCTCTGCTTGGAATTTTTTACCAGCTAATTGCGAATATTTTATTCGAAATAAGTAATAGCCAAATAACTTTAATTAAAGGTAAACGAGGGCGGTCATGTCCGCATCGAAGAGGACAAGGCCAAGCTGAGAGGAGTTCAGCAAGGACCGGAAGTGCCCAAGGTAATTAGTGGCATTTAAGCTAATTAGCCTAATTAACCAAAAAAGGTAACCAAATAACAAAAAAAATAACAATGAACATCATCCAGGAAGAGGCCGTCATCCACAAGGATCAAGTTGCGCTCAAGCAGAAGTTCGCGCCCAAGGCGAGTTGTTGTTGTTGTTTTTATTGTTTACTTTTAGTTGTTATTGTTTTCAAAACATGTTTGTATTGTCCAGGTGGTCAACCAGGCCGAGGGCGTGAAACTCGAGGAGAAGTCGCTCAAGGAGTCGACTGTCAATGTCAAGCCGTGAGCTATTATTGTTATTTAAGCAACACAAAAAAAATAAACAAATAACAAAAACAAAAACAGCGAGATTAATTCATTCCTTTGCAGTATCATCCCTGAAGCTACGATCTCGAACAAGGTTCGGTTCTTAGTTATTGTTGAGTGTCCAAGCATGTGTCGCACGATCATGAATGTTGTATGAGAACCCCTGTGTCATTATGTTCCTCCGTTCCCGTATTTTTAGACAATCGAACCTGACGTTTGCATCTATTTTTTGCATGAAAAAAGTCTCTGTACCCGCATGATTTCCATCAGTTGCTGTACCAAACGTACCGGGAGCGACGCGAGTCGATGACGTCATCTTCGGGATTCGACTACTCATCGGACGCCCTCGCCGACGAGACGACGGGCGTCACCCGGGTGCAGTACGCCACATTCTCTCCACGCCCGAGAGAGAAGACTGTCGGCTTCCACATGATTCGTGTAGGTTTTGGTGACTTGAATGATCTGTGGTTGGAAAAATATTTATGAAGTCCGCATGATTTGTGTATGTCAAGGGTGTTTTATTACTATCTGGTTTGATTTTCTGTTTGCTCAATTGATTATGAGATACTCACATTGAATGCTCATGAATAGTATTGACGTTTGTGGATGAGGAATGACTGATTGTGAATGACTAACTGACTGATAATCTTCTTGTATTTATCAGAGGCAGAGATGGAAGACTTCCTGGTTTTAGCAGCGAAACTAAAATGATTGTTCAGCCCACGCCGACGAAGTTGGGCCAGTCGGCGAAGGCGCCCGTGAGTGTCAGCCAGCAACTGAAGCCGGTGCAGGCAGAGATCGGAAAGGTGAAAGATTATTAATTACTAATTAATCAATTAATTAGTGATTGTTAATTATTTAGCGAAAGTTAGGAAGTCTAGTAGGATTTGCAATGAATCCACCGCAGGCACTGGAGAGGCATCAAATGAATTACCAAGATGAGATTCTAGATACCCAATTCTGAATTGGATATGTTTCACAAGCCGTTGTTCAATTCGTTCTCTAGAGAATTTTAATCCATCGCTGTGCGGTTTTAGAAAAAACAAATAAAAATAATAACAACAAAAAACAATAACAATCCCAGCCCGCTCGCTTCTTCGTCGCCTTTGAGGGCGCGCTGCCCATCAAGGTCGCCTGGTTCAGAGACGGAAAGGAATTGAAGCCGACCTTCGAGACTCAGGTTCGCTTTTATCTTATTTTGTATAGAATTGAATCAATTTTGCACGAAAACGTGCATTTTTAACAATTGATTCTGAGGTACAATCATTTTTATTTAGATCAAGACCACCAACACCGGCTCCACCCTGGACATTGGCCGTCTGAAGGCCACGCAGGCCGGCGAGTACATGGTGCGACTGGAGAACGTCGCTGGTGAGAAAAGCTTTCACTCCTAGTTACAGAACCCTTTTGTAGCAATCTCGTCTTAATACGTTAATACTGACAGCTGTTTATGTGAAATTTGTCAGGAAGACATGATTTTTGGAATACCAACGATTCATTGCAGGCCAAGTCGAATCGTCCGCCTCCCTCTCCGTCACTCAAGCCGTCGACAAGGGCAAGGCGCCCGACTTCTCAGCGAGAATGAACGATCTCAGGTTCGGTCTTTGATCTTTGCTCTTGCCTGGCTTCTTCCCAAATTATCCTAGAGAGTCTAATCACAGAGTAAATTCTCACATCTCTGTCGTCGAAACGAAACTGAGCATAGAATTGAAAACCTGATCTTTGATCTTTGCAGGATACAACAGGGCGCTCCCGCCACCTTCCAGTGCACTGTCACTGGCGAGCCGGTGCCGACGATCAGCTGGTTCAAGGTAATTAATTAAGTAAATAGCAGTTAATTAATAAATTTCATTAATTAAAGGACGGCGCCCCTCTTCCCAACGACGGTCGCTACGTCGCCTCTTCTTCTGGAGGTTCCCACTCACTCGCTGTTGAGAAGACCCTGCCTCAGGTAAGTATTCTGAATCGTTTTTGGACAACTTCTCAAATGAGAAGAAACCGTTATCTTTGCTCACGGAACGTTTACAAATGTTCCTTCTCTTCGCGATGTGATTCGTACTGTTTGTACTGTTGTACTGTTCAGGACGTGGGAGTCTACGAGTGCGTCGCGAAGAACGCTGCGGGAGAGGCGAGGTAACGACTTTTTCGTATATCTGACGTCATCAAAGTCGGAGATGTGACGATAAATCGTCTGATCTCAGATGCAAGGCGCGTCTCAACGTCAACCTCGTCAAGACGGGCAAGGGCGCGGAGGAGGGCCCGCGACTAGAGGCGCCGCGGTTCACGGCTCAGGTACTTTTTTCTTTATTGAAAGGTTACACTCGACCTATCGAAATAGCACCAAAAAATGATGCAAATACAGTCATTGTGAAGCATATCCGAAACAAAAAAAGTGAAATTTAATTAATTAATTATTTCTTTATTATTTCAGATCCAACCAGTCATTGCAAACGAGGGCGGCGCAGCTACTTTCACCGCCAAGTTCACGGGATCGCCGGGTATGTTTAACTCGAAGCAAATCATTTTATGAATAGTGAATCCGTTATGTTTCAAACTTCGCATACATTCAGCAATAACGTCGCGTTTCAATGATTCGAGTGACTCATTAAGAAATTTCACAGCAGAGTAACGTTGCCAGTCTAGCATGAGCCAAACAATAACATTAACAATAACACAAATAAACACAATATTCGCAGACCCGATGATCCGGTGGTATCGCAACAACGAACCCATCAAGAAGTCGTCCGCCTACGTCGTCTCCCAATCCAACGGAGAGGCCACGCTCAAGATCGAGGCCGCCCGACAAGTTTGTTTTTGTTGTTGTTGTTGTTCTCTAATCAAAACAATACCATTGCAGGAGGACGTTGCCGAGTACAAGGTCGAGGCATCCAACCCCGCCGGAAAGGCCTCGTCAGTGGCCAACCTGGTGCTTGCGCGTGAGTTTTCAATTTTTTCGCAAGTTTGATGAATTTTCACGCTTCAACTCGTTTGCTTTATTATGTCAATGCTATATGACGATTTATTTGCTTGAAAATTCACCTATAGTCGGCCGCTGTCGCATACAAAGCTGCAGCACTCACCCACCCCCGCTTTGCAGCCAAGGCCGGCCGCATCGCCGGCACCACGATCACCCGGGGCGGCTCGTCGGCGACGGCGTCTGGCGCCCCGCAATTCGTCACCAAACTGAGCGACGTGTCGGCCCGACAGGTGTAGCAGAGATAACTTGCAGCCCTTGCAGCAGCTGCAGCAGCCTAACACTAACTGCTTCAGGGTCACACGGTCAAGTTCACGGCTGAGATTGCCGGCAATCCTCTTCCGACGGTGAAGTGGACGCACAATGGAAGGCCGCTCGTGGCCAGTCCGACGTGCAAGGTGAGTATGATAGAAATCATGGTGTTTCCTATGCAGAGAGGTCCTACTTCACAACAAACGAGTCAGTTGTAAAAACTTGTTAATCAAACAATACAACAATCGCTTTTATTTATCCAGCTTTCATGCCAAATACTCTAGAACGCACAGTAGCACTCTGATTCAGTTGGCGTTATGACTACTCTGCTTTGTTCCCAAGCGAAACCAACAGAAAACTAGCCATAATCAACCAATCAACGCAATGATTCACCAACAACCGCTTCAGTTCGCGATAATCAACACTATTGACTACTGTACTCCTGAAATTATCAATCCTCCAATTATTGATTGCACCCTTGTCAGATCACGCTAACGGGCAACAAATCAGTGGTGGAGCTGGCGCGCGTTTCGGCCGCTCAGGCAGGCGACTACGTCTGCTCGATTGAGAACAACGGCGGATCAGCCTCGTGCCAGGCCAAACTCACGCTCGGTAGGTTACTGTAGACGCGACGCGGTCGCGCTGCGGTCGGTAAGAAATCACTGCAAAATAAGAGCAGAACACTGAACGAGCAAAATGAAAAGAAAAGAAAATATGGGCGCATGGTTTGCTTGGCACTTATCACTTCTTTCGACTTCCAGCATCTGTCTCCTGCATGTAAATCTATCGGCTTTCCCCGGCGCCTACCCTTCTGGGTATCTGTTCTGTCTCTGGGACCTTGGTAGAAAATAACCTGTCTGAAACATCCCCTTTCGATTGATCTCTCCTCTCCGACTAATTTCTAAACCCGAGATAACCCCTGCACCTCACAATTCTTTCCAGCCGCTCGATAGATGCTCAACCTTCACTGATGTTCTTCCCCACGGGTTACTCTCCGCGCACAATCAATCGATAATCAAGCTTATACCGTACCCCTTATTTCGTAATTTGTCACTTACTCTGTACGCATAGTATGAGATTGCTGCTCTCACGCTAGATTGTTCAGATTATTGCCTTTTTTGTATTGTCTTATTTTTTAGATTAAAAAAAAATTTTTAGTCTGCGTTGTGTACTAGGAATTGCTGCTTCCGACCTACACAAACAGGCTCAAACTCACTTTTTGCCATTTCACCTTTTCTAGTCAACCATATTCACTATCTAGTCAACACCCTGTATCTTTTGCTTTACGAAATTTTGGTATTTATGGCCCGTCCGTTTCTTAGAACTGATTTGTCTGGAAGGTTTGCTGCACCGACCAGGCCTAATCTCGTTTTCTGAGAACCAATGATAGGTCATTGAACGATACGCTTCGTATAATGTATTGTTACTCGCTCAGTCCGCCCCTTTTCACATGCTAGTCATGCTAGGATTTTCTAGTCACTTTTGTAAACACATTTGCTCATTTGTTATCCAGTGCTTCAACAAATCCGTACGGCGAACCACTTTCTGTGCCTTATCCATTGCTTATCTCGCATTTTATTATTGTTCTAGTGACCGTATCAAACGTGCGATTCTGGTTCGAGATTACTTTTCCCCCGATCTTTGATCATTGAATGCATTACTACGCCTTTACTGCCCTGCCATGAATTACTAGTTGAGATAAACGCGTTTCTTGGCTTCAATGATGTTCGAAATTCTACCGAAAACGATAATATTGACACTCTTTCTGACACAACTCGGATACACAACGATAATGCACTGGTGCAAGTATTCAGAAACGTGAGCATCAATGAACTTTATTGATCGGGAACGACGGGATTCATCGCATCCTCTTACTTGGATCGAGGCGGAACACGAGCGGGGGTGCGAGCGGGGGTCCGAGGGGGCTGAGGAGGCGGAGGAGGGGGAGGAGGGGCTGCAGCAGGTGCAACCGGGGCGGGCTGCGGCACGTTGGCCGGCAGCGCGCCACCGAGCAGCAGCAGCAGCTGCAAATGAGCTATTTCGAATTTGATGCGGTCCCGACGCGAAAACGCCTGTTTGAAACTTTGTCAAGAAGATAAACTCACGGCGAGAGACGCGTCGAGGTCGCCTGCCTTGGCCACGACATCAGCCACTGCGGCGCGCGCCGCACGGTAGCCGTCAGGGGTTCCCTGCAAAATCACGGTACCAGGTTTCGGTACCTGGTACCGGTACCAGGTACCAGGTACCAAATGCAAAACCACTGAGGAAGCGTCAAAATCTTCCGTACCAGGTACCGGTACCAAGTCCGTACCTGGTTGATCGCCTTAACCGTCGCATCTGCAGCTGCACTCCATGCGTTGTTGACTGTCTGCGCAGCTTCGATGGCGCGTTGGAGGGGCACTGCCTGAAGAATAACAAAAACAATAACAATGATAAATACAATAACAATAACAATTAGCCTTTCGCTTGTTGTGGTACACCGATAAGGCCGGGTACGGGTACCAGGTACCTGGTACTGATGATGGTTCAGGACAAACCCCTACCATTTGAGCGAGAGGCGACCGCCGGTTCGAGAGGCGAGAAGTGAAAATGAGCGGAGGACACAGAACGTCAGAAAAAAAGAAAAAAGGGAAATGAGATTATTAAATTTGGGTACGTGACTATTTTCCATATCTTGATAATTGCATTAATTGATAATTGCATTTCTATGCTACCAAATTGCCCGGCAAAACTTTCGGACACAACTTTATCCGCACTACTACTACAGAGATTGATTTGTGATTTCGACTGTTCTTGACTACAACAGCGTCAGATTCTACTACAACGGTGACGTCGACGCGACGTCTTCTGCTCTTCAACGACGTCGACTTCAGAGGATGTCCGGAATGACGGCGATCGGGCCAGTGCTCATCTTGGACTGCATATGATTATTTTAATAATTTTAAAATCAAGTTTTTCCGAAATTTTAGTTCAAGATCAGTTTTTTATCGCTAACATTCACGTTGTCCTCCTCGACCGTCGTCTTCGAGCGCGACTCGATGCTGAAATTATTAATTGTTAATTAATTAATACTTTCGAATACAAAAATATGGTTTTTGAGCAAAAGTCTCTGCACAAAATGACCATGAAATGGTGTTTTTTTCTTGATTTTTCGTCTTCTGATTTTCGAAATTAATATTTTCGAAAATACGAAACCTCTCATCTCTGCGCTGCAGCGTCGTGACCACGCGCGACGTGAAGAAGGCTGAACATTTTACTTTTTAAAAAATCTCCATTTCCGATTTCCCAGATTCTCTTCAGCAATGCAGTGTACAGTTGGAAATGCGTTTGAGAGAGTCATCGTCAAGAACCTAGACGCTTTATGCATGAACGTGAAGTCACCAGCGTAAGGGAGGCGGTTGGTCAACAATGTTTATCCCTAATGATGCCACGTTTGCGTCGGGGTTCGTGTGAACGGCCACACTCGGTTCACTCCCTCACCGTGCTGATCCATGTGCGGGTCTCTCCTGATCGTGAGCGTGCGGTCGTCGTCCGCGCCGCCCGCATTAGCCTGGTTGCGCGAGCACTGGAAATTATCTGTTTACTAGCCAGAGATCAAAGATCAAAGATGAAACTTCAAACTTTTACTTACACACACCGGAGATTAAACGTAATTTAGTGAGTGAACGTTCGTTAATGCTGTCTAGTTCTTCAGTGTTGGTGAGAAGTTGAATTGAATGGTTCAACTCTCTCATCATTGATCAGGCACGCCTCGGTCAGCCTAACCCCTAATCAGCTGGTGGTGAATAGTGCACATCCAAAATTGTTTCGAGACTCGCTGGTGTGCGGTGCAAGTCTCAAATTGCTCCTCACATCATTGATCAGACACGCTTCGGTCAGCCCGCTCCTCTGCTCTCGCAACTGCCAATCCAGCGGGTGGCACAGATGGCCGGTCGGCGTGCACTTGTCGAGCATCGTCTGAAGAATGATCAAAGATCAGCCATTACGGATTCAAGTAATGAAATTAAAATCTACTTAGGGTAAGGCAGAGTATGAGCGATATCTAACATGAGAGTGGAGCAAAGATCACAGATCAAAGAGCAAAGATCACCCGTACCCGAATGTGCTCGTAGCCGACGCGGTCGGGCATCTGCAGCTGCCGCAGGTAGCTGCAAAGTTGATTGGGTTGATCTTTGATCTCAGGTTTTTAGATGAGAAAGTTTGTGTTTACGCCTATCAGTCTTCAATCACATTATATTTCTCGTAAAATTAAAAGATAACGGGTCTGAGCTACTGAATCTGGAGACCAAATAAGCGAAACGCACCTGAGGATGTGGCGGTAGGAGGCGGGCACGCGGCCGTCCGGGAAGGCGGGCCCTGCAAGCGTTGTCATCATCCCGATGCTGTACTTTTTCGAATGCTTTTCGAAAATGTTTTTTTTTAAATAGGAAAGATTTCATCAATGGTTGCTTTACTGACACTCCGCGGTGCCCTTCCATAGCGCGTCCTTGACCTCGAGCGCCTTCGCTTCCTTGAAATGGATGTATCAAAGATCAAAGATTAAAGATCAAGGCCCAGAGATCAAAGATCAAAGTCCGAAGATCAACCTTGGCCGCCCTCCCATCCTCCTTGTCGAGCGGCAGCCACGAGGAGTCGTACAGGCAGACCATCATCCAGAGCCTGAAAATATCAATCAAAGATCAAAGATCAACGATCAACTACCTTGGCATATTTCGTACATTTCGCAATCCCGTATGCATCAAATAGGGAAGCCGTGTGCCCCATCAACGAACCAAACGAAGCTAATATTGATGGAAAAAGCGCAATATCCCTTGACTCCCTTATTGAACTTCTTGCACAACAATAGCATGTGATATCGCCCTACATAAGCGGCACTATTCCTCTCCATTTTAGTCCCATTCATATTCCGCTGTACCCCTCATCACTATGAAGCTGCTCAGCGCCCTCACAAGCATCGCTCTCCTCTTCAATTCGGCCCAGGCCGATCCTCTCAGTAGGTTCTTCTATCCGGATTTCGAATACCCGTAAAAGTGCTGAGTAGGGATGCTCATTCGGCACGCGCCTCACTCATTTCGAATGGCCAGAGAGACGAGAGAGATCCCGAAATAGGGAGAGACGAATGCCGATTTGTCAACACTAGTTCTGACTACCGACCCTGTTCCAATCAACCCAAAGTTCAGAATAATTGATGTGGTTATTGCAGATTTCGTTCTCCCGGCTTCTCTCCCCAATATCCCTCTGGACAACCTTCCCAATCTCGGCGACCTTGCTACCCTGCCGATTCCTCCTACTCCATCTCCTTCTACAGTCTTTCCCACAACCAAGGCTGCCCACCCCCTGGACAGAGCGCTCAATCAGCTCAAGTGCATTGGCAAGTGAGGAATTTGGCCTTGTTTTTGTTTGTTGTTGATGTTTTTCAAAGATCAAAAGTTTTGATCTTTGAAAACTAGGGACCACCATCCTTTTCTATAAATGACGGCGAGCGCTAAGTTGAATAGCTCGAAGGAGAAGCGAGGGCCGCGGGTTCTGGTTTCATAGATGTTTAGTACACAGTATGGGCTAACTTTGTTGCAAAAATGAGCCAATGGTGCCAGTTCCCACGGATGGCGCACGACCATATGTTTAAAAAATGCACTAATTATTAGGAAACTTCGACTTTGGAGCTTTATAAAATCAGTTCCAGGAGAGGGCCGCGTCTTTTGAAAGTTTCCAGTGATAAGGTAGGGTCAGGTACATCAAATATCCAAAAATTAGCCTATTCTGCCAGTTCGCACGGTTGGTGCATGAGCTCAAAAATTTGCTTATTTTTCGAACTTCGAGCTCATGCACCAACCGTGGGAACTGGCAGAATAAGCTAATTTTTGGATATGTTATGCACCTGACCCTACTTCATCACTGGAAACTTTCAAAAGTCGCGGCCCTCTCATAAAACGAATGGTGCAGCACTTCAAAGTTTCTTGTCTCCCGTTTTGAAAACCCGGTTATCGGAAAATTGCGATTATCTCGGAAACCATAAGCTTTCGGTTGGTACTCCCCACACAAAAAATGATTCTATACACCAGATTAATAAACTGAAATAGTTCGTGAGTCATGAATCGATGATTTGCATTTCGCATGGTGGTCCCTAGATCAAAACAATAACAATGCAGGTGCGCCAACGGCTGTGAATCGGAGAAGCAGCTGGTGCAGTGCGTGATGAACTGCCATGCTTATTGCCAGCTCTTCGCCTAGTTTCGGCCTAATTCATGTAATAATGACAAAAAATATTAACGAATTTTTTTCAGCTGATAAAGACATATTCACATGAAATTTGTGGACAAGATGCTGCAAAAAATCAATCCAGAGTCTACCTATTCGCGACCATTTCTACCCTTCAAGGCTTCAAAAAACAGATACACCGAGTTCATAGTTCAAAGATCACATTTTGAGAGACCGAAGATCAAAGATCAAAGATCAACTCGCCAAGCCTCCACATCCTGCTGTGGGAAGCAGTTGTCGTCCTTCAGGCGGGCGCGCGGGGCACAGTAGGGCGAGAAGGGACGCGGGGCGGACTTGTTGGCGGATCTGAATTATTCATTGATTAAACTAGCTATTTTTAACAGTTGGCACACTAGATCCTAGATACAGGACACTAGATTGTTGTAAAGGAGAGGCACAGTAGGGAGAGAAGGATCTATTCCCTACTGAAATATTAGGTCAGCACTTTTCCAGGTCTGACATTACTTTCACTATGGAGAACAGTAAAAATAAACGTAGAAACTCCGGTCATGAAAAGTAAAATGGAGAGTTCATGATACGAAAATGATAACCTGAGCAATGCCCCGTCACTGTCAATGTACGGTCTGATGGCGAGCGCCTGGTTGATGAAGATGAGCTCCTCGCCGGCGCGACCGAAGCCTGGAATTGATTTCCGGCTTTCAACAACAATTTCCGGCTACTTAGAATCTACTTAGAATCAGCGAAATGCACGAAGTTAGGTAAGAAATCAAAGACCAAAGATCAAAGATCAAAAATCAAGTACCGATGCAGAAGCTGGACGGCGAGACGTCGCGCAGCACGAAGCCGAGGTAGTGCAGGTCGCGGAGGGCCTGGAGAGAGATCAAAGATCATCGTACATCCATTATCAGTGGTCAATAATCAACGGGAAAGAGCAGTTACTTGTTTAAAGATCAAAGACTAAAGATCAAAGATCAAGATTCAGAAATCAAAGATCAGCTGCCCTCGCTCACCATGATCGTGTGGATGGCGATGTGGTGCAGCGTCCAGGAGGTGAAACGGCCTGAGTAGTGGTACGGTAGGTCAAAAGGTTACAGTACGGGTACGGTAGGCTATGGTATCCAAAGTTACCGTACCTCCGCACAGGTTGCGCGCGATCCACTCGAGCGTCGGGCCGGGCCGGTTCATGATGATATACTGGAATGATTGTGATGATCACGAGATGATAGATCAAAGATCGATAGCAGTAGTATTATAGGGGCTCGCTCCGGCAATGATGCAGGTTTGAGGAGCAAAACTGTAAACAAATCCTCAGATCGGGTTGAGATTTTAGAATAGATGGGCTCCTCAAACCGGCATTTTTTGCCGGAATAAGCCCCTATATTACTACTGTTGTCTGATCAAAGATCAAAGATCGACCTATCCGCTCACCGAGAAATCCTTGGTCGTCCCTCTGTCTGTCATCGACATAAGATGGCTGCGCATGGACGGAGGCACCTGCTCCGCCATGATGAGCATCGAGACCTCGGTCTGATATTTTAGTCTTTAGAAATCGTTAAGATCAAAGATCAATGAACAAATATTACAATACTAGAAAGAACGATCAAAAATAGAATAGTAAATGCCAGGGAACTGTGATCAGAGATCAAAGATCAAAGATCATCAACCAACCTGCATGGTGTACAGCTCGGTCTGGCCGCCGCCGTGCTTGATCGCCTTGAAAAGCTGGTGCTGGAAATAATATTTTTGGTGCCTTCAGATATCAGAGATCAAAGATCAGATCCTATGACAGCAAAAAGGATCTGTCCTACCGTACCCAATTCAACCGTATCCTGAGTACCGTAACCTACAGTAGCCCTCACCCCATGTCGCTCGCTGCTGACGATGAAGGTGTTCGGGCAGCCGTAGCACTCGACCGCGCCGACGACCTCGTAGCTGGCAAAATATCAAAGTTCAAAGACCAAAGAATATCTACAATCGTCAGTAGAGTAACAACCAATGATCCTACTAGAAAACGCTCCTCCGAACTCAACGATGAAATACCAAAGACTAGAGATCAAAGACCACTCGCTCATATCTTCCTGAGTGTAAGGAGAACCGTCAAAACAAACCATCTAGAGTGCAAAGGATAGAGAGAAGTAAGATTAAAGACCAATCACTCACATCCTCCTCAGTGTATCTATTATCGACAAAGAACTAGAGATCAAAGATCAAAGATCAAAGACCAAAGATCAAAGATCAATCGCTCACATCCTCCTCAGCGTATCGAGGAAGCGGCCCTTCTTGAGCCCGTCGACGAGCGGGAAGCGACAGACGAATTCGTCGTCGATCTGAGGATTCGGAGATCAAAGATCAAAGATCAAACAGGGAAACTCACGTGGGGCAGGGCAACGGGCTTGCGGCCGACCGCCAGGGCCATCGCGGGAGGGGGAGAATGAGGGGAGGGGAGGAGAGGCGGGAGAATGGGAGGGATGAAGATGCAAATTGAGCGATTATGGGAGATTATTCAGATGATAAACGTCTTGTTTTCACCCAGGACTGATTTTTGCCCTCTAATCATTGATCTGTTTCGAGTCCTGACGAATTCCCAGTGCTGGGCTGCCTGTTATGCTTTCAATTTGAGCAAAAACGTTGTTTTTGGAACAAACAAATTGTTGTTGTTGTCTCCATTTGCATTGTACCACAACACAATGACGAAGAGCGTAAACAACAACAAGTCGGGTATAAAAGGGCGTGAATCGCGCGAATTCGCACTCGATTTTCGACGCCCCGCCTCGTATCGCCCTCCCCTCCTCCCTCCTCCCCTCTGGGACCACTACCGCCGCGCGCCCGCCCAACCTACCGCAGCGTGCCTACCGTACACCTACCGTACCCCATGGCGAAGATAACGACGTCTCGTGTGAGTTTGACCGTACCTACTGTGTCCTGAGATCCGATCTACCGTATCCCACCAAACCGAAAGCCGCATGCAGTACCCAGCCTACTGTGATCCTGTGCCGTACTCCTCCTACCGTACCCACAACCTACAGTATCCCCATTCCAGATCGTTGCAATGGTGCTGACGGGCGTCCAGATTCTCTTCTGCATCATACTCATCGGCCTGGCCTTCGCCGTGCCCAAGGCTTATCCATCGGTACTGTACCGTGTGGTACCGTAACCACCTACCGTATACTGTAGGGTACCGAAACCTACCGCAGCCAACCGTTAAAACCCATACCGTAGCCTCATACCGTAATCAGCTGTGATCTACCGTAGCCTATCATAGACTATCGTAACCTACAGTAGGCTACAGTCTCCTATCAGTACCACTTCCGTAACCTACCGTAACCTACCATAGCCTACCATAGAATATCGTAACCTTCCGTAACCTACCGCAACCCATTTCCGCATTCAACCGTAACCTACCGTAACCTACCGTAACCTACCATAGCCTACCATAGCCTACAGTAGCCTACCGTAGCCTACCGTAGCCTTCCGTAACCTACCGTAGCCTTCCGTAACCTACCGTAGCCTGCCGTAACCCAATACCGTAACCCCGCCGTATCGATTGCAGCTCGCCGCGCTCTGCCTCGTCTACGGCTTCTTCGGCATGTTCATTCCGGTGATGGGCCTGTTCGGAATCATCTGCAAGAATACTTGCCTTATGATGGTCTACATCATCTGCTGTGTAAGGGATACGGTAGCTGGTACGGTAGCGGGATATGGTAAAGGGATAAAGTAGCTGCTACGGTAGAGGGAAACGATACACTATGAGCTGCAAGGACTACTGTAGGGTACTGTGGGGCATTGTTCGCAGGTCTAATCGATTACAGGGTGTAATTAACATGAAGACTATTCCAGATTCTCTCAATGATCGACTTGGCAGTCACGATTCCGGTGATCTTTATCGCTGCAATCGCCCTGTCAAGTGAGTCTCCGAATCCCCTAACAAGCAATGACTCTCCTCATTCCGCGCACTCTCTCGCCTCTCTGACTGCTGAGAGAGCGCGAGGAATGGAGAGACATCGTGCCAGTGATTCAACGATCACTTTTGCAGCTGCCGAAGGACAGGCCGAATTCGTAAAAGCACTGGATACGTGGGCGGACGAAGAGGACAAGAAACACCCCGGAACCCTCGTGATTAGGTTAGTAGCAATGATTTGTCTCTCTCACTTTCCTGTACTCTCTCGTCTCGCTGACCGGTGAGAGAGTGTGTGAAATGAAGAGACTCTATAGGGCGGACTTCCCGAAGCCCGGCAGCACTGCGGGCCTGCTCTGGGGCCTGGCCGTGATCTGCATCCTGGACCTGGCATGGATGGGTGAGTGGTACGGTAGGGCGGGGTACGGTAGGGCGGAGTACGGTAGGTTACTGTAGCCTTAGAGGTTGTACGGTAGTACAGCGGTACAGATACTGTAGGCTTTCTGTAGCCTCTAAAATCGATAATTACAGGCGCCAACACGCACTTCTACTTCAAGGCGCGCAAGGAGGTCAATAATTCTTATTTCGAAAATCAAAAATGATTTTTAAAAATAATTAAATTGCAGGCCAAAGCCGAAGAGATGCGTGCGGTGTTCGGCGGTATGACACCTGGCTACCCGCCTCCCACAACGCCCTCGGCTCCTTCCAAGTAGACTACCGTACCCCTTGCTACCGTACCCCATGTGCTACCGTACCCGCGTAGAGTACTGTACTCTATCGTAAGCCTTGTGGCAAGCAACGAGTGGAATCTGTGATAAACCATTCGTGGATGCGGGTTTGAGTCGTTCAGCACATTTATTGAATTGACAATAATTGCCAAGACTAAATAATTTCAAATATCTCAATTATTAACTACTAATTAACTGTTCGCCCCCTACAAAAGGGCCTCCTACCTCCTTGTCCTCCTTCTCTTCACTCAACTCCGACTGGTTCCCTCCTCCTTCCTCCCTTCTCTCGAGCCACCACCTACCGTACCCCTACCGCGCACGCCTACCGTACACCATGTCAGCTAGTGTGAGTTTACCGCACGGCCTCAGTGAACCCCATCAGTATATCGTAATCTTTGAGAATATCCTAAAAAAAATCCTATAGTACCCATTCCTACCGTTTCCCTAATCAGCCTACCGTACTCCTCTACCGTATCCATCTTTGCAGAAGGCCATTCTCTTCATGGCGATCGCTCAACTGGTGCTCGGTCTCATCGCGGCAATCGTGTGTGTGGCCGGATTCAGCACGAAGGTGCCTTCCTTCGTCCCTTCATTTCCCACACTCTCTCGCCACTCTGACCGATGAGAGAGCGCGTTAAACGAGGTGACGATTCGAAGAGTCGCACAACCTTGAGTTCGAAATACGGGTTACGGGTCCTCTTGCCTACCGTACGCAATCATACAGTAATCCGACCGAATCGATTTGTCCCACCGTATCCGATCGTATCGAATCATATCGTATCCATTTGCCCTACCGAATCCTACCGTGTCGATTTGTCTTACCGTATCCTACCGTATATCACCGTATCCATTCACAGATGGGCATCTTCATCGCCGTCTGCGTGCCGATGGTCCCGATTAGAGTTGATGAAATCAAGTCGAGTCAGTCGAGGCCTCGATCCTCAAACTCGATCGAGTTTTAGTAGTCGAGTAGCTCGAAAAGGGTAGAACTCGAGCCGAGTTCTTGAGTGCGAGAGAGAACGCTCGAGCCGGGACTCGAGTCGATCTGGTTCGATCGAGCCAAGCTGGCTCGATCGAGCCGGGCGCGTGGTGTACTGGTTGTGTTTTGCTAGCCTCACGCAATCGACGCGAGTTCGATCCCTCGAGGTGACACTACATTTTTGCCACATTGTTATTTCCCTTAGAAATCCACCTTAAACATTCTAAAACGGTTCCCCAAAGTAAACCATGTGGAAACAATGCCTTTTTGAGAGAAAGAACAATACTGCAAAAATGAACTGTCACCTCGAGGGATCGAACTCGCGTCGATTGCGTGAGGCTAGCAAAACACAACCAGTACACCACGCGCACGGCTCGAGTCCCGGCTCGAGCGTTCTCTCTCGCACTCGAGAACTCGGCTGGATTCTCGGGCTCGATCGAGACAGGAGGGGAATTTTACGATCGAGTCCTCGAGTATCGGGTTTTCTCGATTTTACCTACTCTAGTCCCGATCTTTGGCATCTGCGGCATTCTGTGCAAGAAAGCCTGTCTCGTCCTGACGCATGCCATACTCAAGGTGCGTACGGTGGGAGTACGGTAGGATTGGAGTTGGATTACGGTAGAATCAATATCCATTTCCTACCGTAACTCGACAGTCCGATAGTCCCATAGATCTACCGTAATCGCAGATCATCGGCATCATCAATCTTCTCGTCGGCATATTCATTTTCGGCATGAGTGCGGTCTCTCGAGGATGTAAGCTAGGGATGGCTTCGCAAGAAATTGTCTCTTAATTTCGCAAACTCTCTCACCGGTCAGAGAGGCGAGAGAGCGTGCAGAATGAAGTGAGTCATTTCTTGCCATGCCATCCCTAATGTAAGCAGCGTTGTTGAATGGCGATTGCGTGATCAGTCGGTATTGTTGGACTTGGATTGCAAATAACAGTGATGATCTTTTCTCAATTTCAGCCGACGAGGGCATTGCGACTCTTATGACCAACGAAAAGACTATAGAAATATACAAGGATGCAAACACGGAGTTGTCCTACGCGACCTTGAAGAAGGAGGTGCCGTACCTATGGATTATCACTATCATCTGCGTGATTGATCTTCCGCTCTACGGTGAGTGTAAACAACAACAACAAGAAAAACAATAACAATTATTCTAGGCGCGTTGATCTACTTCGGCTTCAAGGCGCGCAAGGAGGTCAATTATTGATTTTAACATTTCGAAATAACCAATATTTTCAGATCCAAGAGGGACAAATGCAGTCTGTCGGCGCGTCACAACCCAGCGTCGGCGGATTCGCTGGCCCTCCACCTTCCGGAAGCGGCCGACAGCCGTTCCAGCAGTAGTCCTCCCCGTAGTCTACAGTACCCCTAGAGTACCGTACCCCTACAGTATCCCACCGTGCCACTAGGATACCACCAAAAATCACAAGCTTTGAGGCAAGCCGAAAAGTGAAATCTGTGATAAACCATTTGTGGATGTTCTCGAACTGTTCAATGGATTGATTGGGATATTTGAAATTGAAACGGTTCTCTTTGAGTTGAGTTGCTGGAACTCAAACTTGAGCTTGAACTTGAAAAATGCAATTTGAATTAAGTTGTTCTCACTTTTGGAGCTCTTCTTTAAACTTCTCCTAGGTCTTCCTCTGATCCTCTTAAAATATTTTTATTCTTTTTGAATCTCCATAATCTCCAGGACTGAATATTTTTTTTCAGTAATTAACCATTGTCCGCTCCCCTATAAAAGGCCCTTCCTTCCCTCCTCCCCCCATTCCCTTCTCTTCGCTCGACTCCGACTGGTTCCCTCCTCCTTCCTTCTCTTCTTCTCCTCTCTCAAACCATCACCTACCGTACACCATGGCGTTGACTCCAGCGAGTGTGAGTTGACCGTAATCCGAGCCGCCCTCACTCGTATCTACCGTACCCCTATAGATTTTCCGTTTCGCCCTACCGTAACCCTACCGTACCCTGGCCCTAAAGTACTCTAAAATTGCAGAAAACTGCGCTCATCCTGACGCTCATCGTCATCCTGCTGGGCATCATCACGGGCGGCATCTGGGCCGCGCTGATCCATCCCTTGGTACGGTTGAACTACCGTGATCTACCGTAACCTACCGTACCTACAGAGAGGCGGGAGAGTGTGCAAAATTAAGAGACGATTGCTCGAATTTCAATATTTCTGCAGGCCGGTATCTTCGTGGTACTGTTCGCGCTGGCTGGGCCGAGCCTCGGACTGGGCGGCATTCTGTGCAAGAACACCTGTCTCATGCTGACCTACGCGATCATTGCGGTAAGATTTGGATTACGGTATGATTACGGTGCGATTACAGTAGGGTTACGGTAGGATTACGGTAAAATTACGATGGGAGTACGGTAGAGATACTATAAAATTGCAGATCATCTGCCTTGTCTTCTTTCCGGGCAGCGGCTTTTATTATGCGTCCGCTGCATACCAGCGATCGTGTGGGTTTCGAAAATATAAATAATAAATAAATAAATTAAATTACAGCTGACGAACAACGATTGGCGATCAGGATGAACGAGGATAATATCAAGGCGTACCATATCCTTGGAAATCCACTAACGAACGAGTCGCTGAAGAATGAATTCATCTATTTCAGCGTGCTGAGCGCGCTTTGCCTGCTTACACTGCCCGTTTACAGTAAGCATTAATTAATCTAAATTTTAAAATATAAATAATAACATTTTGATTGCAGTCGGAGTCGTGATCTTCTACTTCAAGGCGCGCAAGGAGGTCAACATTATATTTATAATTGATAAATAAAAACAATAATTACTCATTAATTATCTTCAGGTCAAAGCAGAGGAGATGCAAGCTCTCTACGGCTACGCGGCGCCGCCCGGCAGCGGAGGATCTTTTCAACAGCAACCATCATCTTACTAGGCTACCGTGCCCCTCGAGATACCGTACCCCGCAAGATACCGTACCCGTAGAGTATCGTACCCCTACAGTATCCCACCGTATCCTGTGGTACAATATCACAAGCTTTGAGGCAAGCCAACGAGTGAAATCTCTGATAAACGATTGTGTAGATGCTTGTTATTGGTGTTTGATCAGCAGAAAATGTCAACAATTGCTCACTATTCTTCTCTCCTCATTCTCTCCTCTTCGTCCGACGCCGAGTGGTCGCTTCTTCCTTTTCTCCACTCGGAGAAGCGCTGCTTGTCCGCCTGACCTACCGTACTCTACCGTACCCCAGAGATGCCCTCCCACTCGACCGAGCGCCAGTCGGTCGACGGCACCTCGGCGGCCGGCACGTCGACAGCGCACGTATGTCGATACCGTATTCTCATCTACCGTACCTGAGGTCTAATCGACCGTATCATACTGTAGTCTTATTAGCTACCGTATCCTTCCGTACCCGCCATTTGCAGTCTCTGACCGAGCGCACACCGAACCCGATGTTTGAGCAGCCTGCAGCGTCGAAAGCGCACGTGGGTTGATACAGTAACTTACCGTAACCAGTTCTATCGTAAACCTGACACACCGAACTACCGTACTCCCTATTCCAGAAGCTCGTCTTCAATATGTGCATCGGTCTGATCATCTTCGCTACAGTCTCGTTCGTGATCGGCGTCGCGACCGGCGTTGAAGATGTACGCTATTCTACCGTATTGTTATCGATGTATGACTACCGTACTCTATGACGTGGATATCTTCGATCGCGTAAAACCTACATACTTTGCAAGATTTTCATGTAACTTTGTACCAATTTTGCGGGTTTTTTGCGGCCGGAAAAACCCGCAATTTACGTTCAAAGCAGGAAAAACCCGCATCATTTTTACATGCTTTGAAAATCCCGCTGGGAGTGATGCGGGTTTTTACAAGAAGTAAAAACCCGCATCATTTTTACATGCTTGGAAAAACCCGCTAAATGTGGTGCGGGTTTTTACAAGAAGTAAAAACCCGCATCATTTTTACATGCTTGGAAAAACCCGCTCGGACGAATGCGGGTTTTTACAAGAAGTAAAAACCCGCATCATTTTTACATGCTTGTAATTACCCGCTCGGACGAATGCGGGTTTTTACAAGAAGTAAAAACCCGCATCATTTTTACATGCTTGTAATTACCCGCTCGGACGAATGCGGGTTTTTACAAGAAGTAAAAACCCGCATCATTTTTACATGCTTGTAATTACCCGGAACGTCGAAACAAAGTTACATGAAAATCTTGCAAAGTATGTAGGTTTTACGCAATCGAAGATATCCACGTCATCTCTACCGTAATCCTGCCGTACCCCAACATACCCTGATCCTTCAGGCCATCATCCAGGGCGTCTTCGGATGTCTGCTCGGAGCGCTCGGGCTGTGGGGACTGGTCTCGCGCCACGTCTGGATCATGCTCGCATTCGTCTGCTTCTCGGTGAGAGGCGGGGCTTGTAAGGGGAAGGGGCTTGATAGGGGTGGGGCTTAGAAGAATCGTTTCGAAACTCACGATAATCTTCAGGCATGCCTGCTCGTCTGCTGGGTGATCAGGGCGATCATGCTGCTCGTCTACGCATCGAAGCTTTGTAAGTTGTTATGTTGTTATTGTTGTTGTTGTTATTGCTATTGTTATTATTGTTGTAGCCCGTCTTGGCATCTCCACCGACCCCACGTGGTACTGGGTCCACACAGTGCTCCTGGTGCTTCAGATCGTCTATCAAGGTTGGGAGATATTCGATCTGACCTGTCTCTAACTGCCGTAATCCCACATTGCAGCCTTCCTCACCTACTACTACTTCAAGGCGCGCAAGGGGGTCGGCATTTTTATTTATTTAAGAAATATGAAAAAAAAACGTTTTAAATATTTACTTTTAGATCGTTGCCGAGATGTATCGCGACGCCATGGCCGACCTGCAGCGCAATGGTTATAAATTATTTTTAAAAAAATTGAATTCAATAATATTGTTGTTCATAAAATGTTAAAAATATAGGAGGCGTCGTCGTTCTTCCGGCGTACTGATGGCTGCAGAAAAATCAGTCCATTTCCGCACCTTTCTATCGGAATAAACACCATTTACTCAAAAAAATGCTATCGATTTTCACATCAATTGCGTTCCATGAGCCCATTCGATTTCTTTGATTCCATCATCTCGGGGCCCATAAAAGGCTGACCCGGTAAAATGGTCAGTCACTCCACTCGAACTAATACTTGCCTCTCTTTCCCCAACGACCCACAATGACTTCGGCGAGTGTGAGTATCGAGTGCTCATCATACTCTTACCAGAACCATTTGCCCGTTTTATGACACAGTATCCCCGTTACTATTCCTTGTTTTCAATTACTCATTATTTTCAGAATGTCGCACTTGGCATGGCCATAGCTCATTTGGTCATTGGCGTTTCCATGGGAATCTTCTGGACCGCGAAAATTGACAGAGTATATTTTTGTGCAGCTTTTCCAATTTTTCTGATTTTCACGTTATTCTCACGATATGCCATTTGCAGTTCGGCATTGGATACGTCGTTCTTTCGTTGATAGGGCCGATCCTTGGACTGTGCGGCGTCATGCTCAAGAATGGCTGCCTTATGATGACCTATTTCATCTTTGCGGTGAGCCGGGAACAAAACAGCGATGCCGTAATGATATACAAGGAATTGGTAGATTATGACGAGAAAAGTTTTCAAATATGAAAAGAAATACGATTGAAGCTTTTCGTAGATTTGCAGAGAATCGAATACCATTCTAGCTCATCGCTATCATCCTCTCTACCGGGAGTGTGTTCTTTTATGGTCTTGCCGCGATCGGGCTGTCCAGTGAGTTTTGACGAAAAACTGCTTGATTTACGACGACCAAACTTGATTTATGTAGTCAATCGATTTACGTAGACAACCCGCTCAATTACAGCTCCAGCGGGTCGATCGGCCGTCTCACGCAAATTCAATGACGCGGAACTCGATGCTGCGGAATTTCTCTTCTGGATACTCGCAGCCACCTCCTTTATCATGATATTTTTCTACGGTGATTAATATTTTTTAAATAATATATTATAGAGAGGATAGAGAGTGTATATATGTTTTTAAATTTATTTCTAGCCACGATCATGTACTTCTTCTGGAAGGCGCGCAGAGAGGCCATTTTTTTTAAATTTCAACTTTTTAAAACAATTTCGAATTCAATGAATGTTTTGATTTCGATGTTCAGGTGGAACAACAAGAATTCATGCAACTCAGAACTGCGATGGATGGCACTGGACGATCTTCCAGTCGCAACGCCTAATATCTGGCACCGGTTCCGTGCCCGTAACCAATCTACTGACTACCGTACCCGACACTACAGTACCCCTTGTCCAATCATACATCGTGCCTCTTCTCCTCTTCCACCATTGGGCAACCAGCGAGTGAAGTCCGCGATAAACGATTTATGACATCACAAACATGCGGGAAAACGTAAACAAGTTACGTAAACACGTTCGCAACACTGTCTGGAGCAAGGGTCATTCGATCGATGAGAAGCGGTTTAATGCCGACGCTACCAAAGGCCTTCCGACCTCCCAGATCGTAAATGACCCTTGCGTCTTCACTCCTCTTCACCGCGTTCTTTTCATCCTGGGAACGGATGCGACCGGCTTCAAATAATCGGATGCCCAAGTCACTCTATCCTCTCATTCAGACCATTTCGTCCCTTTCCCTCTTCTCTCCATGTTCGCCAGCGTTCTATCCATCATTTTCGTTACTCTTCTTGTGCCGTCAATTATCAATGCTGCTCCGATAAACCATGATGGTCAGTTGACTAGTTATTTTTGGCCGTGATCCTAAAAGATTTCGGCTCTGTCCGGATAACTGGGTCCCATGGCAATTTCTGGGTCCCATAGCAATTTCTGGGTCCCATTGCAATTTCTGGGTCCCATTGCAATTTCTGGGTCCCATTGCAATTTCTGGGTCCCATTGCAATTTCTGGGTCCCATTGCAATTTCTGGGTCCCATTGCAATTTCTGGGTCCCATTGCAATTTCTGGGTCCCATGAAGACCCATGACAATATCTGGGTCCCATGCCAGATTGTTTGGATGATCATTTTTCTGTCTATCTATTTTTCTGCATTGAATTGTCATTTACCCTCCCTTTGCGTGTAATAGTGTTTATTCAATGTGTTTAATGTGAAAAACCTACCACTCCTAGTACTACTACTCCGAGGCCAAAGGCGCGGAAAAATAACTACAGCTCCCATCCCTCTTAAACTTAGCCCCACTACCGCACAGATAACCACCCCAAAACCAAATAGATATTCCAAATCAAACTACCCCTAGACCCAGGAGTAAAAACTTGCAGCCACTCCTAATCCCACTACCCCGAGGCCTAGACAAGGAAGACTTACAACCACTCTCAATCCTACTACCCCGAGTTCTATCACTGCTAAGCCAACTCGTAGGCCTGGCCTTAGAACGACCCCAAGACCTACGAAACTCTTCAAGAGGATCGGGTCATGGGCACAGACAGCATGGTACTTAACTTTCCATCTATTGTTATGTTTTTAAGTTAAAACTTATTTGTATTGAATTCGTCAATGCACTTTTGTATCTAAAACTAAATAATTGAATAAACACTATTACACACAAAGGGAGAGAAAAATGATCAACCAAACAATCTGACATGGGACCCAGATATTGTCAGGGCGGTCATGGGACCCAGCAATTGCCATGGGACCCAAATATTGCCATTTGCTTTATGGGACCCAGTTATTGTGATGGGACCCAGTAAATGCCATGGGACCCAGTTATTGTGTATAAAGCCATGGGACCCAGATATTACCATGGGCTTCATGGGACCCAGTAATTGCCATGGGACCCAGTTATCCGGACAGAGCCAAGATTTCGATTCAGACGAATACTACGAGTACGAAGAAACAACGGAAAAATCGGTGCAGAGACTGTCTAAGTTCCATGAAGTCACCGATAAGGTGATTTATTTATTTATTTTGGATAATTTTTTTAATTTATTCAATAATTGTTTATCAGATCCCCCTCCACATCAAAGTCCGCGTCGACACCTCACCGAAAGATTTCTTCATGCATCTTCCTGCCTATCTAACTGATGTCTCAATCAAACTCAAGCAGGCTAACACAGCTTTACATTATGCCAATTTGGACCAGATGTTCGCAAAAAAGGCTACAAGTCAGGAGGTACCGTGTTTAATTTCATTTTATTGTTTACTACCAAGATTAGTAAAAATTTGTCTTGTAATGAGCTTCAGCAATATTTTACTAGCCAATCAATACAATTACCGTATCCCAAACAATCGCTGCAGGACCCAATCTTCTCCTCCGTCTCGTTCGTCGAGATGCACTTCAAGGTGGAGATAGGCGAGTGCGGTCCACGGCACCTTTGCGATGTTGAGAAATTGATTAAGAAGGCTTGCGAAGTAAGTTAAGCATTAAATCATTCTAGTTCTGTCGAGGGTTTTCATTGATGTAATGCAAACGAAATTTGATGAAAAATCAGATAGGCTCAAGTCAATATTTCCTTTCCAGGCCTTCACTCCATCCTCGTCTACCTACGGAATCTTCTCCGTCGAGTACACCATCATCCCTGCTGCCTCACCTCCTCCCATCTTTCCCGTCTATATTGCCATCTTGGCTCTTCTTAGTGTACTGTTGCTCATTATTGGTTTAGTGATCGTCTACGTAGCAGTGGAGCTGATTCAGGTAAACTAATTTACGTTGGAATGATTTTTTATTCTAGAGTAGTAATTGATGTCGCTGAATTGTCGCGAGCTCGAGCAAATTTCTGATCAAGTACTCATTTCAGAACCTTCTAAACCGAACATTCCGCCCCTTCACTGTCATCCCGGAGAGTATGATGGAGGAGCGGAGGCTCTTCGAGGTTCCATCGTCATCGAATCAGATGCCGACCTCGACTCAGTCGTCGGCCTCGTCCCTCGCCTGGTCTCTCGACTCGTTCTGTCCCCATAGATCATCGACCCCGATTGAGTGCTAGAAATCAGAAAACAACTTTTCACACTCCACAACGAAGGATGTCCTCATTATTTCTAAGCACTTTGTTAAAATATTGTATCGTGCGTTTCGAATGCTCTGCAAAGTCACTACGGTGTTTAGCGCACATTACGGAACATTTTATTTTCTATTTGATTATTGATTATTTCTCAAATTCCGCTCCTCTCCATGCGTTATATTAAAGGCCTTAGGTACCGATTGAGCACATAAACTAGACGCTAAGACCTCGTAATCAACGATAACATTCGACAGAGCGGAACCAAAAAAACGGAACGGTTTATTCTTTTGCGATAAGTTTTATTGTTGATATTATCAAGAGATAAATGATTGCATATCACGCGTGTCACCTAAGAATCCAATAAAATCAGGGGGTTCTTGTCACATATTTTGACCCCACCTTTTTTCATCGGTTTTGGATAGCCCTTAGGGTCCCTCACAAGATAGCTTCGAGCTTTGTTACAAATTTTGATTTTTAAAAGCATGAGACGCCTTCAAACTTGACGAAATTCAGAAAATTCCAACTTTGAGAGGCCATAACTTTCTCGAGAGTGTTCCTCGCGATAAGCTGTCAAGAGATAAAATGCTCCAAATTCGATGGAGAACACGGCTGAGCAAATTGGCCATCGATATTTTCATTGGCATTTGCATAAATCGATTAAAATGAATCACGTCGCACACAATTTCGGGCCAAAGGATTTGAAAGTTGCATGGGACGGAGCTCGTCGAGACGAATCGAATGATATATTTAACGTTTTAAAAAAATGGGGGCGACCGGAAGATATTAGCGCCTAAAGTTCCATTTTCCTCCCGTCATTTCGCTTTTTTCACTAGCGAAAAGCCATTTCTCCCTTTCATTCCTCGTCTCTCCCCTGTGTTGCGCGGCCTTCGCGCCTTTCTTTTGTGTTTCTCTTATGTTTCAGGGTATTTTGTTGAGAATCTTTATTCAATAAATTGCAGCAAGCAATACATGCAAATTAGATATTATTCACAGGAAGATTTTGCCGCTCTCTTCACGAATGCTCTTCCTAACTAGCAACCTACGGTTGCTACGTTGTTCGCCGGGTTGCGTGCAACGGTTAAAATGCACTCGCTTGCGGATGCGCACTGGCATCTTCCCTTGTAAAAGGCTTCGCGTGTTTTGGCGTGCTCTCCACATGTGCTCCCGACTTCCCTTAGCTTTTTACTCACATGAAAAGTAGGCTCGTGAGTCCTCGAGCGATTTTTTTCCACAAGCGCATTGAAGGTTAGGCTGTCAAACGCTGCGGATGCGCATTGGCATCTTCCCTTGTAAAAGGCTCGTGAGGCCTCGAGCGATCCGAAAAAGTTGCGATTCCGCCACTTCGTGGCTGCATCGCAACTTTTTTCGGATCGCTCTCGGCCTCACGAGCCTTTCACAAGCGCATCGCAGGCTTCGCGTGTTTTGGCGTGCTCTCCACATGTGCTCCCGACTTCCCTTTGCTTTTTTCTCACATGAAAAGTAGGCTCGTGAGTCCTCGAGCGATTTTTTTCCACAAGCGCATTGAAGGTTAGGCTGTCAAACGCTGCGGATGCGCATTGGCATCTTCCCTTGTAAAAGGCTCGTGAGGCCTCGAGCCTTTCACAAGCGCATCGCAGGATTCGCGTGTTTTGGCGCGCTCTCACATGCAAAAAATTAAAGAAATGAGCGAGAAAACGCTGAAAATGGCAAAAACAAGGTATTTCGTCATATTGCATAGTGATGATGAAATATGTGTAAAAAGTGAAAATTTTGATCACGTGGGGTTGTTTGGTGTATTGCACGTGCGATTTGGTTGAGATAGCGCTGAAAACGGCGCGAAATACGCATTTCGTCATATTGCGTAGTGATGATGAAATATGAGTAAAAAGTGAAAATTTTGATCACGTGGAGTTGTTTGATGACTTGCCTGGCCATTTTGGTTGAGTTAGCGCTGAAAACGGCGTGAAAAACGGATTATTGCATAGTGATGACGTAATATTGCATAATGATGACGAAATAGGTATTGATTTTTTAAGTGTAACTTT
>LS586599.1:419073-434516 GCA_900490775.1 Pristionchus maxplancki
TGAGGTAAGCGGGTTTACGGACCCCTAACACTCATTTCATTTGTGTTTCACAATTTTTTCTGAACAGCAGAATCGGCAACAAAAGTGATATTTTGCGGTTACCAATTCAACAAAGAATATTTCAAAATCTGGATTTGAGGTAATTGTTCCTGGTAAGAATCACGCCACAACGTATTTAATAATGCTCAGCTGCGTAGATAGAAATGATGCCTTCGTGATGAACAATTCCAATAGAAAAGTAATCGTTTTCATAAAAAAAATATTCAAAAAGAACGCATTGCAGACAACATCCTCTACCAGTCAAGTACTAAAACGCGACTCATCTGATATCACCAATCTGTAGATGTGGGAAAGTTCCCAGTTAGATTACTGCCTCCCTGTTTTGACTAATGCTGACCTAATGAGTAGCGAACAATGTCAGGTTCGATGTTGCCGCTAAAAAATCTGTATTTGTCACCTGCAACCATGCCCTACTTTCCTTGCTAGATTCGTGCCTCTGCACGTTGACTTATACAGACTCATAGAGTAGAAAACGATTTTGAGCCGATACCGTTTCATAAAATACAAATTCTCACCTGCAGCTCTTCCTGCTACAGCCGATTCGTGTTGTAGCACTTGGCCATACTAGCCCAACCCCCTCATCTATTGCAAGGACTAATCACCCAGTAGACTCGTGTTTCTTCACTATCAAGAAAGCCCAAAGAATTAGTAGGACATCTATCAGGACATCAATTCCCGACTCTCCTCTTAACTTTTCCCCGTTAGATTTGCGCCTCGTAGACTGCACAAATTCAGCCCCAACCACAAGAAAACGATGCGAGCGTGGACCTGTCCCGTAAAATTTCCAAATTTCTCACCTGCAGCTCGCCCTGCTGCAGTCGGTTCGTCTTGTAGCACTTGACCGAGTGGAAGGGCGAGGAGGAGAGCGCGGCCGACGTGAGAGGGAGGGATTTGACCTGATGAGAGAAGATAAATAGAAAAAATTGGAGGATATGTATACTCTATTGGTTTCGCAATTTTGCAAAAGGTAATGTATTCCTCGCGTAACTCCAGTTCACAGGCAACGTATTTCCTCAGCAGAGATCCCTTAACCAAACAATTCTCTGGCTCTACCATCTCTTCAACCTTCATTGAATTATTGGAATACCTAGATCCAGTCCACTATCACTATCTGTCACTAACTGCTAATACAATTCTACCGAAACACGGAATAGCAAGCAGGCACAAAGTGCTCATAATCCCACCAACGGCCCATGATCAAAGTTTTTTTTCAACGTTCTTCTGAAGCCAATTGCTGCCACCACCTCGCACAATCCTATAAGATTCTTCTGCAACATCGTTTGGCCGGTCCCAGCTCATACATGAGATCTGATTAGTTCCGAATTTTTTCCTTATCCAGCCATATGGCCAAAAATACGTTCTAATCCACATCTTTTCGCTATAGTATTCTCACCTATCGTAATCCATGCAGTAAAGCTACCGTACTTCCTCCACTCACCTTCGCCGCGAGCATCCTCACAATCTCCTCAATTCCCTTCACATCTCTCACTCCGCACACGTTGAGAGGCAGCGCGCAGATGGTGGCGTTGTCGGCGCGTGCGTAACTGCAATTCATTATTATTATTATTAGTTTTAAATATTCTAGTGGTAATCGCCAACACACTACACGGTCATTGCGCACTATCTTTCATGGCATCCCCGAAACTGAACTTCGCCTAGGAAGAGGGAATGATTCTCCATGGGAACCAGAACTATAGTTACAATATTTTCTAGACGAAGGAATCAAAACAATAGCAGAGCAGATTTCAAATCGCATGAACTGATCACTCCAATGCAACTCATAACCAACACGCTATTCTAGTGGCGTTATCGGCGCGAGGGTACGTGAATCAAAATCTGATAACATTAAATTATTGCGATACGCTTTGTTTTATTATATTTTCTACGCTTGCGTTGATAGCAGTACGCGCTCGTTGCCCACTCGCATAGGTGTCCACGCCGCCGGCGCACCCACGACCCGGGGTTCATGGGGTGGGGGTGCGCAGGGCATGAACCCCGGGTCATGGGTCGTAAAATACTTTTTTGTTCGATCGATAATTGGTACCGTATCCAATCACATCTACAGTAACCCAAATTACCGTATTTGGTTACCGTACCCCGGAATATCGCAAACTGACTTTTTTCCAAATTAGACTTGTTTATGGGTGGAATGGGTACTACAGTAACCCAAAACATACTGAAAGAAAAAATATTAAACACAAGATCATGCCTGAGAGGCAAAGAGCGGATTTTTAAAACGCGTTTTAAAAAATAAAATCAGTTTGCGATAACCGGATTACGGTAATTTTTATTACAGTATTTTTGGGGTTACTGTAGTATCCATTTCACCCATAAACAAGTCTAATTTGGAAAAAAATCAGTTTGCGATATTTCGGGGTACGGTAGCCAAATACGGTAATTTGGGTTACTGTAGATGCTATTGGGTATGAATTATCGATCGGACAAACAATATTTTGGACCATGACCCGGGGTTCATGCCCTGCGCACCCCCCTAGGAGGGTGTTCGCAGCGCCGGGACTGCTGGACACCTCTGCCCACTCGTCTTTCAGGGCATTCTCGAAACTCAACTTCGCCTTGAAACAGAAACCACACCCAATCAGCAACAATATTTACACCACTGCCAAAACCAGTTTGGTTAGAGATGAATGCATTTCACATGAAGCTATCACGCCAATGCAACACCAAATCAACAGGAATACGACTCACGTCGAGCTCATCAGATGCATGGCGAGGTAGTCGGCGGCCAGCTCGTCGCCGACGCAGTCGACGAGGAGGGAACGGAGACGGGGCAGGAGGGAGGCAGCAGGGGGCAGGGCGGAGAGCAGGTCTGGAATGATGATACTTATTAAACTGAATTTGATCCTCGATCGGGCAATTTGATCCAGCTATGCAGTTTTTTTTTAATACAGCGTTAAAGGAAAAGCGCGAAGACGGGGCAGGAGGGAGGCAGCAGGGGGCATAGAGGAGAGGAGGTCTGGAATGGATATTTTATTGTATTTGGAGTGAAGGAAGCAGAATTACTGCCGAATATCCACAAAAGGAATGTTTGTACACTAGAAGAGGCACCAAATCAACACGTAAGAGAGGAGCAATAAGTTTTATACTTGCACGTACTCTTTCAAGACATTGACGAACTGCATCTCACCGCAGCTGCGATTTATTGCCAACTAGACCCTGGCCGATTGATCACGCATCAGAGCAACGCGATCCTTGCGGGTCATTGCTGATCGGCAGTGTGTGATTGAAAACATTTTATCTATGATTTTTATTTTCTAGGATCCAGCATTTTTTCCAGGATCGGAGGAGACAATCGATTAGTGATAACTCTCATCCAGTTCAGTTACACACAAGATGCAGCGCGAGATCGACATGGAGTAGCTACCATGAAAGGCTAAAGCCGATTTGATTTTCGAAGACCTTAGCTGCTACCCATTGCCAACTTGACTCAAGCCGATTGAAAACCCGCCAGCGCAACGCGAGACTAGCAGGTCTTCGCTAAAGTGTAATTGAAACCTTTTTTTAAAGTACCAGACCATATCCCATCGGCGGTAAGCCTCATCCAGATGGGATGTACGCCCGATGAGGCGCAAAATCAACAAGTACAATGATGCTCTATTCGTGCGACTAATCCATCGATAGCCCATTCATACCGTAATCAATCCCCCCTCACCTTGCTCCACTCCTCCTTCCACTCTCTCGTAGTGGACGACGTGCAGGTTCGGCACGCCGGCGAGGTTCGTCGGAGAGGAGAACCTGTAGATAATAGTTTATTTATATTGGGCAGCAGCGTATACACACCATCGCATTCTAATTGCTCATCGCTCTTCATGCAAACAGTGGAACACGAAACAAACTACCCGCATATCAAAAACCAATCAAAACCAAATCAGACTATCTAATTCCTCCATTCAACCACCAATTCCCCTTGTTCTCCATTCATCTATGGATAAAAACAAAAACAACAACAACAACCAAAACAACGCACTGCTCCTGCTCCCCGTCCATCTCCGGATTCTCCCCGAAGTCGTGCCCGTTGAGCACGCCGAAGACGTCAAAGACGCCGTTCACTTTGAGCTCCTCCGCCGCGTCGTCGATGAACTGCGAACATGTTATTGTTTTTGTTGTTTTTAGTGTTGTTGTTGTTATTGTCAAAATAGATGTTTTACAGTAAACAAGAATATTTCAGTAACTAATCATCCCCATCCAAAGTTTCGCTGCTCAATTATCCGCAGGCCAGTATGAGAAAAAGAAACAACAATAGACCATTTGCACTTGGGATTCGCGATTCCATTATTTCGTAACTTCTATAACTTTTTCAATATCCCTCGAGTGTGTTTCAATACACAATAACTGCTATCCTTTTTTCAAGACCCCCTCCCCCTCCCCCAATCCAATTACTTGAATACTCAGTAACTACGATCAGTCTTTCAATACTTCCTTCAATAACATCCTTTCAATTCTACTACTCAGTAACCGCTAACATTTTTTCTTCAATACTTCCTCTCGTGCGTGATATACTATTATTCCTACAACAATGGGGTCTGATTGTTGTTTTCATTTTTCTTTTCTTTCCCATAACATACATAGATCAAGTACATTCCAGCCAACCACTCCTTGATTTCCTAGAAGCGTAAACAGCAAAATATTATGACTTCTCATTTTGCGTTTCAAGCTATCGTGCTCTAGGATCTTCAACCTGTACTTCAATGTTGACTTGGAACTTTGGCGAAAGAAAAAAAAACTAGCAATTCAAAACCGTCTTAAGATCCCTCTACATTAATAACCCTCAGGGGGCACATCAAGTGCATTCCATAGAACCGTTTCCCCTATTTCCCAGAGGCGCAATCAGCCCCAAGCCGCTTGCCATTAAGGGGATCAGAAGGTCCTAAGCCCATTTTCGCCAGAGATATTGGCACTGATTAGCGGAAATTCGAGGAGGTCGAGAGTCAATCTATCGCCCCTCTAGGAATTGCCACAAATTGAGAGAGTAACATGATCCCGTCGTCTCGTCTGAAAAACTTCCCGGTACGGCCGTCCTAACAACACGCATGTGATTGCGCCTAATTTGCAGCGACCTACCGTATGCATTTGGTCACAGACATCTAATCACTGATTGTGAGATAACAAACAAGCCAATTGGCCAACCCATCACTCTAATTGGCACATGTTTTCTGCCATTATTGTGAAAACATGCAGAAGAGTAAATTCCCCCAAAATACACATCTATAACAATCTACAACCCCTCGTGACTATGGGTACTCCTGTACGGCAGAATGAATAACTGCAATTTGCGAAATACATCCACATCTAATTTCTTGCACGGGATTGTTATTCCACACCTTTTTGTTATTGTCTGCATGATCAACTGCACTAAATCGGGCGAAAACGTGTCTGCATGTAAGTAAAACACGTAATCGTGTTTTTATCCTTCTAATTATAACTCACATCAATTATCAACCACACCTAGCGACCTTTTACAACTGCGAAAAGGTCGACATTCATCCTTTTCCAGTGTCACCTTCTATCGTTCGTCCATATAATCTATCCCCCTACAGATAGGTTTCACTATGAATTCAAGTTTGCACTATATGAAGATACAGCAATATTTTTGTCCATCCGTCTCCAACATCCGAGCGCAGTTTTCGACCCCCAAACTCACCCATCAGCGCTGACAATGGTGACTAACGAAAAGCGCGACCGCTCTCTACATTCTTCTCTCCATTTCTCGCTCAGTTCACTCGAGAGTTCACTCATCTTTTCTTTATTTTCTCACCTATTTCTAGCTCGATCTCTGACCATTCTCTGTGTATTTTTCGAAAGTCACTCGACCAACGCATCCGCTACAATAACAGGGCGTTGTCAGTTCAACCGCGCCCCCAAAAAGGCTGAACATCAGCCGCAGAATGATCCCGAAATTCTTCGAATCGCCCTTTTTCTTGTCAAAATCTTGCACATTTCACACGTCGTCACGCCCTGTTATGGCGCCAGCGCGCGAAAAAGTCTACCGTAATCGCGTCAAAACAAGTCAAAACAACGCCTCGTGGTCGCCCTCCTTTTTTCGCGCCCAGTGATACCGTAGTCTTGCACCCACACGGGAATAACATCTCGTTCGCTTCGCAAACGCCAAATGATCACGAGATTAATCCCGGTTAAAGCCGTAAAACCAATCGTATTTGGGGCCCTTTCATTCTTGGGAAGCGGGGGCCGGCTAATAGGCGCGCGCGGTTCAAGACAAACGGACTACGGACCCGGAAGTATAGCGCGCAAACTAGAGAGAAGTACGGAATCGATTTTATAGGCAACCGAAGGAACTCGAACATTGTTCATACACGAATACAGAACCTCTTTGCGAATCAATGAAACCCGAACCCTGCAACACCAAGCTAAAGGCTAGAAAATAGTTGTATGACCAAACAGGTACTCACACCAAGATTGATGACCTCCAAAAGCGCCGCTTTTCACCTATCCGTGAAACCGCAACAATCCCGTCCTAAAATTCCTGGTTGAAACCCTTCCGAGATGTGTCAAATGCACTCGCTATCTCTTAACAAATGCTCCCTCCTGATCTCGTACTCGGACAAAATACACAAACACACCCCTGTGTGTGCCAAACTTTGCGCCCCCTGAATCCCCCTACGCAATATCATCCCAAACAGTGTTCTCCGTTGAGTAATAATGTCCCCTTTATTTCCCGATCAAGCCTCCCCCGTAATTTTCTCACATAAAAATAGCTTACCACTTTGGGGGTAATCCCATTCATACAAATCCCGCAGCAGCCGCGCTAATCCTGATCTAGTACATTACAATTTGTGCCTTTTCAACAGCAGTCAGAACCTGGTGTATGTCCGAGTCTCTGACTTGGAGTCACAAAAGGAACAATAAGAAAGCGCAAAGGGCAAAATACGCTAGAGGACAAAGCCCAAATTTGTGACCACATTTCGAGAACAGATCGTAGATCCAACAATCCTTGCGGGATCAATGTTCGCAGGGAGCAGCGAACCACTATCACTTGCTGACTTTATTACCCCATAAAAACGAGTGAGAATAGGTTCCAGCTTAAGTTTTCTCTATTTAGTCAGTTCCATTTATATCGCGGACACATTTAGATTAAATAATTATTTTTAGTTTAAATTAAATTAATATATTTACAAACCTTAGCGACGAACCGCTCCAGCACGCTTTTCGCCCCGGTCGATTCGAGTTTCAGCCTCTTCATATCTGCAAATTATTTTCTGATTTCCTTCCATTGATCTCTCGTTTTTTTTCACCACAACAACCACGTGCACTTAAAAATCACAAAAATGTGCGAACTCGGTAATTATCTCAAAACACGTTGAATTCATTCGGAAGAGTACTACAGAGTGCACCCCCTTTCCTTCCCCAAATCAGATCACAAGTAACTGCCATCTCATTACCCCCGCCACTCCCCCTGATATCACTATCCTGTATTTCTCGTATCTGTATGGGTCACGCTCCGAGGGGTGCGAGAGCACCCGGCGACTAGGGGATTCAAAGCCCCGAAAAAGCAAACTTTGGGGCTCTCATGTGATTTTGTTGAGAAAAGTACTTCTGAAGAACTATTATCAATTAGACTGCATTCCGACCAACTATATTAAAGAAAATTTAACAAAACAGTCTCTCCTAACATCAACAACAAAGTGGAAACCCCCTACAACACAAAAGATCCACATCTAACTCACAGAGATCGCCCAAAATCAAACGTCCAACAATTACAATATTGGCAATTATTCCGTCAACAGCCAGTACTGGTGCACCCACATGTTTAATGGGCATACTCTTGCACATAAAATCGCCTAAATCGCCCATTCCGAGCTTCTCTCTCGTTCTGTCACGTAGGCTTTCGCTAATCGTTTGCTCTACTGGTGATCTGATCTTTCTCCCCACTCCCACCCCCCTTTCCCCCTACAATCTTTCGCTAATCTCTAATGAACAGCATCACATTAGCAGGGATGCGCAACTAAATTACTCGTTTGATCTTTGTCAGCTCCCATTTTATCATGCGCAGATTTGAGTGCGCCTGTCCGCGAATTGCCGATGTTATTCGCCGAATTATAGCTGACAAAAAAAGACAACATCTAGCGCACATCCATGTCATAACAATACCGGAAGAGGCACTAAATCCTACGATTCGCATGGGTTTCTTTTCGATACCGCTTAAAATACCGCTTAAATTTATTGAAAAAAACAGCAGAAACCCTAGAGTAATCAAAACGGCTTCGAAATTTCACTGAAACATCCGCCGGCCTTCGCTGAAGTGCGAATGAAGCCCCAAAGGACTAGAGTCTGCATCGAAACGCCAATCCAACAGGGGGAATACCGTACCCTCGTGAACTCTATTAGTATGCACCCAACGCCTCTGCACAAAACACAAATCCGACCCAACACCCATCAATGCACCCAAAGTCAACAATTCCGAGATATCCCCCAACTCGTCAATTTTTAAAGGAACTGCACTCAACTGAGAAAAAAAACGAGTTACCGAACGCAACAATGCACATTCAACTCGAAAAAATACACAGAACGATACGCCATCAAACGCCCTAAATTCGTTCTACGACGCTCTAAATCGCAATGAACAGTAATCTGATGGGTCTCGAAACGAAAATGTACCGTACCCATGGATCCATCCGTCGTCTGGTCCTCAAAGTGGGTACGATACCACTCTGTCGCGCCTGGCACCGGCACCGCGACGTAGCAGTGGCGCGCAGCGTGCGCCAGCGTCTGCGTGACCTCCTGGAGAGTATTAATTAATAAATTAGACTAATTACCTAATTACTGATTGAATTAATTGAGTAAAGCTAAATCCGATTTTTGAATTTTTAAATTTTCGGCATTTGGGAAATCTGATTCAGGTTTCAAAACATTACCACAAACAACGGTTTTCGCTTTCCCCGATCATAAGTCGCTTCATAACAATAATAAATTATTGATCCCCATAAAAAATCAAATAGCACCCGGTGCATTCTGACCCCATCGGTCCCTTATGAAATCTGTCGCTCTCAATCGGATTATGCTTTGCGCGTGCGGGAGCCTTGTTCTCCGTATTTCATCTCCTCATCAAAAGGCGATTCATCCCTCCCACCCACTCAATTTACCGTGCAAATCCCTGGGTGAGTAAACCGAGCGGGCATAATTTCCGCCTACTTGGCGATACAAAAACTAGCAAAACTGCGCCGGAAAAAGCGATCAAAATTGTAATCCCAAATTGTAATCGGTGCTGAGTGGTATTCGAACGTGAACTGTGACCAAACGTAAAATACGGATAAAGCCAGTCGATGTTAGATTTTATGGCTTTCACAAAAGGCCTGATACGAACGAGATCTATTCGATCGAGGTTCAAAAAGTGCAAACTGTGCGCGTTTTCATGGTATTCCACTACCACAAATACAAAAAAGATAAAAGATATAATTAATTGAATAAATAAAAATATAAACCTCATCGCCGAACGAGTCCCTCAGCACACCGCTGACGATTCGCTTCGCATCGCCCTTTGTGAGCTGAAAATAATTATTTTATATTTGAATTTAGGTTAACCGACCGAATATTGAACACTTATTCCGCACTTTCGACCATGTATCACACGTGACAAACAATGTCTCAATAATCTTTCAAACTTCGTACGTGTGATTCAAAGTCACAAAATATTATACTTGGCAATTTCTGATCTTCCAATTCTCGTGCAATAGTTTTTAGTACGTGACAATAGTTAATGATCAAACAAACAGAGTACATTAGATTACTTTTACAGGTCAATCTATTTCTTATTTACTGATCTTTCAAACCTCGTACAATAGTGTTTTTGTGCCACAAACACCTGTAATTCATAATTGCTGTTCTCTCAAACCCCCATTCAAGCGATCAGTACCAAACATCGTCACTGGTTGTTAGCCATTTGACGTCGACTTCAGTCGCTCCGCGATAAATGGCGCCTACCAGGCAACCATTTGTACGTCACGGAGCGCAGAGCTCACGGTTCTCTAGCACCCGGAAAGAGTGGAGGCGACTTCTCGGAAAGCCCCAAGACACCGAGCAAAAGCGGAAGCTAGAGTAAATCCTACTTTAAACTGAATTGAAATGAAGCCAGACACTTAATAAAATTAGAAACCTCGCAGGATGCGGCGTAGAACTCCGATCCGAGTGAGTCCTGCAGCATGCATCGGGCGCGCACCATCACTGGAGCAGCCTTCCATCCGGCAGCCTGCTCGGAATTCACCGAAGGCCAGGACTTCTGATTAAATAAATATTAAAATGTGAGAAAAATATGAAAGAAAGGTCAGGAAAAGTGATAAAAAGTGCAAAATGTCGATGAAAAAGTGATAAGAACCGAGGGAAATCGACTCACTCTGACACTGTGCGGGAAGGTTTCGCGCAGTTTGGAGACGAACGAGCTCGGCTCGATGTTCTGGTCACCTAGGTGATGATAAATTGCACTTTTAGTGGCAAAATTTTTTGGTAAATGCACCAATAACCGAAACGAAGTTACAAAATATTAAAGAAAATTGGACCGGAAATCACAAAATACCTGTGAACAGCTTGTCGAGGGCTTCGTAGACGTTGCAGGTAGCTGATTCGCACTCCATTCTGCCTGGAAACATTGGTTTCAGACGTCAAAAGCGAAGAATGGGCCGTTAAGAAACCTTATCGGGACAATGCGCGAAAGTTTCCCGCTCGCCACTAACCCGCGTGAATTGATGCGCCATGGTTACGGCCGGAACGATTTAATAATCTGAAATTTTTTTCCATTTTTTTTCAAAATGCAATTTAAATTCAATTTTATTAAATCAAATTATTTATTTATTCAAGAAGGAACGCATTAAGCATTGCAAAGACATTGAATACTTCCCCATCCGGTACATTGCCGGTGCACCGTCGAAACACTGTGTGTCTATTTCCGATCACGATCTCTTGGTCTTTTCCTCTCCATCGTTTTTGATTAATCACCCTCACTGCTCGCAGTGATTCTCCCACCACAGATCACTCTCTTGCCCCAACACACACACGCTCTATCAGGGGGCGGTACCGTAATCCGCGCAGGCTCCGCCCCCAAATCCGCGCGAGACCCCGCCCATCTCCTCCTATTCCAGGTGCAGCGCGAACTCACAGCCGATGGCCGAGTATATAAGCGGGAGAGGAGGCGGGGAGCCCCAGTCAGTCGGCCGGGGTCTTGAGCGGATCGGAGCAGCGACGAAGAGCTACCGTATGCTCTTTGGCTACCGTATCCTACCGTATCCTCTACCATAGTCCATCATCAGAGCGCCGTAGCAGTAGTGCATTCCATCGATCATCGTCTTATCTATGCGTGTCTAATAAAGCGTGCCTTTGACGTCTGAACATTCCTCGACGATAACATCATCTAGATACGAGTCAAAGCCTCTTCATTCCATACAGTCTCTCAACAGCGAGATAGTATGCGAAAGGAAGAGAGGAATCATATAAGCATCATACCGGGTTGACTGGCGACTTATCCTGCAGGAATGATAGGCTTCATGATCACTGACCCTTCTTGCTTTCAAAATTCCTGCTATTTTGACTCGTTTCTCCTCATTTCGCTCTGAAACCCGCGCGCTGACCGGTCTTCTCTACTCATCGTCTTCTGAATTTGGTACGATTCTTCATGTCTCTTCATTTGTTTCTACCCTACTCTCTGATCTATCTATCTTTATAGAGCGCCCTCCTATCAACACCCCTTCATCTATTCCCGTACCCCCTCCCATTCCGCCAACTCCTTCTCTCACTACGCACATTGTCCAGGATCGACCGCACCCCTCCCTGTTTTACATGATCTCTCCTGTTCTATTCTTAGCTCAGCGTTGTCGTCCCAACTTGTCGTCCAGAGATCACTAGGCATCCTCCCTCGCCATCCCTAATTAACCCAATCCGGCAATTGGTAAATTACAGTGATCACCACCACTCGTCATCCGCACAATGATCGCGACAACACGCATGGTCGTCGCCTCGAACCTCGGGTAGGTCAATCTACCGTACCCCAAACCTACAGTACACTGACTGCCGTAATCGCAGATACTCGTTCGAGCTGCTGCTGTACACGCTGCTCGCCGCCGTGCTCTACTTTGTCTGGTACGGTATCGGAAAATCGATATCAGGGTCAGGAAAATCGATAATCAATCAATAACTACAGTAAGCGCTTCTTCGTGCACCAGAAGCGCGACGCCGCCCGCCTGCCCGGCCCTCCATCTACGCCCTTCATCGGGAATCTTCTGGACATCTCGAAGATGATGACCAAGGTAGGGTCGACTACCGTAATCCCCGACTACCGTAATTTACTGGTATCGCAAACTGGCTTTATTACAGAACGGCGGCCTACTGTACCGCGTGCACGAAGAGTGGAAGCGGCTGTACGGCAAGTGAGTGTACCGTACTCTACCGTAACCCTAGGCTATCGCCGACTGGTTTCCCCTTTAAAAGATGTGTGATAGATCAGGGACATTCCCAGGCTATCTTTGAAGGCGCTTTCCTTTCACTCGCTCATCTCTCTAATTTAATTGCTGCTGCGTAATTTCCTCACTGTAAAGGGGCGAGAAAGTTCGAGAGATCAAAACGGAAACGATAAATCGGTGAAACTACAAAGAGCCTAACAGCAAAGACGTGCCACAGGGCCATCGGCAACTAGAGTGTCGCCCGGTTTCGTGAATTCAATGAAACAATCGCTTATCAATCATGCAATCATTCGTGACGCAAGGGGTGCAGCGAAGATCCTGACAATCAGGGACTACCGTAACCCTACCGTACCTCTCAGAACCTACGGCTTCTTCGTCGGCCCCAGACTGTTCGTCATCTTCGAGAAGCTCGAAGACGTCCAGGAGATCCTCGTCAAGCAGTTCTCCAACTTCACCGACCGTCAGGTCTGTGACCTAGCGAACTCGGCCTGACCCATCGAACTACCGTATTCCAGCCCATGGACTTCATCCACGACTCGCTAAAGAAGGCCCTCGTGAACCAGAGAGGCAATCGCTGGCGTCATCAGCGCTCCAGAATCTCTCCGGCTTTCACGACGAGAAAGCTGCGATCGGTAAGGAATCTGACACAACGAACTCTTCGCCCTGGGGTTACTGTACTTGAGATCTGACCCACCGAACTACTGTCCTCGTAGAGTACTGTACTGAGGAATGTTGTACCCCGCTCCGTTGCTCTCTCTGCTATTTTTAACCCCCATGTACCCAAGGTTCTCCTTTTTCGAGAGCGAGCGATAGGTAAAGATAGATCACCGACTCTTCGCTGCGTTCTCCAAAAGTCACGCGGCTTATCGCATTAGGGTGGAATCCGCGCCTGCCGCTCTCTCGATTATCCACTCTCTCTCGTCGGTCAGACCGTGCTAGAGACAGGGGCATTGGAGAGACGGGAAGAAAGATAACCTATCAATCGAGCTGCTAAATAGAGCATGCGCCAGCAAAGATTGCCACCACTTTCTAAAGAATCGGAAATGGTCGTCCCTAATCAGGGAAGTGTGTCAGCATGATTTTCGAAATTCGCGAATTCCAATCTCATTAGGGGACACCTGTCAATGAAGTTGCCACCGAGCTTCCGGAGCTTCAATCAATGATGTGACAGGGGTGATAGGGGATGATGCAACGCCGATTACGGTAGAATTTTGTGGAATCACTCGAGTACCCACGCCGCACCCAACCCTCATGGTTGTGTTGCAGTAGGAAAACAAAACACGCGTTGACCGCCGTAAATCATCCCCGTTTCTCACATCGCCCCTTCTAATTTTGACTGGTCTCTCATTTCACAGTGATCTCTCGTCGGTTAGGGAAGCGATAGAGCGTGGGCGAGTGAGAGAGTCAGACCATTCCTCCCCTTCTATTTTTGCCCGGTCTATCGCACCGACTGACCTGCGATAGGTAGGAATTTATAACCAACGCCCTGTTCTTTTCGTCTTCTTCTGTCATCGCAATCACAGTTTTCCACGCGAAAGTGCATGCACCCGTAATGCCCGCTGATAGGCACGAGATAAGAAAAAAATAAGGAAAAGAAAGCAAAAAATAAGTCTCCTGAGCAGACTAGAGAGACTAGAGAGAGAGGGGTTGTGCATATCTTTGTTTACGCATCCTTTGAATAATGTATTTAGGACAAGAGATCATGTATGTACCTTCCCTGTAGCCCAAGTTGTGCGGGATACGCGGCCGTGCCCAATACCCGTGCACCAAAAAAGCGTAGCGCTACCGATATTTCGAAAGCGTTCATGGAATCGGGGGCTACAAAATCTGCGCTGCACATGAGTAGCCTACTCACCCCTTCGTTGCTACCGATCTTTTGAATGCCGTTCCATCGGAACTGGAGATGACTATGTAGACGCCTACTCGTGCACACGCAAAGCCGAATCGGTTTTATGCGTTCCGTTGTTTCGAATGCGTTCATGGAAACGCTACTGGGTGACTATTCCAAAATGATTCATGAGCCAGCTATGTAGCTGTATGAGAGTAATCCATTGCTGTTCAAACACAAAGTATGCACGCCTACTCACCGGCAAATTCTGTGAACTATCTCATTCATTCAGCCACAAAACGCTCTTTAATCAGTCAGAGAAGGCGAGAGAGCACGCGAAATGAGGAGAGCGCAGCGCAGTGCACCCACAGCGGACGCACAGTGGTCGTTCTATCTCTCTTGAGATAGTGGGGATAGGGAATTCCACTTCCTCAAACAACATTGTAACAAGGATGAGAAAATAGAAACAAGGAGATGAGAAATCCGTGTAAACACGAGTAATCTGTGGTCGAGAAGAGTTGCGAGTAGTTATCGCAAACTGATGAGTAATCTTCGAAAAGTCACGGACATTCCTGGTTCGTTGGGCTTTTGCCGGTGAGGGATCATGGGAAACGAAGAGAGCCGGAAAATAGATAGAAAAAAGAGTTTCCCTGCTCCCTTTCCATACAGATGCACCCAATCTGTGCCTGTGAAATCCCTTAATCCTTTTCGAAATTGGAAATTAGAGGCCGCATGACTTTTGGCCAATGAAGCCGGATTATCTCACCCCTGAATTTTCATGGAAATTGCCAAATTGGATTGTAAAACGATCTCTATCTTCCTGATTAGATTAGGGATTTCGCAGGATTCGCGTACTACTGTAGCAGATCTTCCGATGGGATTAGTCTCTTTGTCCGAAGTAAGAGATTAGGGGCTTCCCATGAAGGGAAAACCGTATCGCGGTGGACTGTTGGCCGCAAATGCATGCAAATTCCGTGCGAAATTCTACTTCCGCTTTCGCTAAAGGGGGGTTTCCCCCTCGATCAAAGTAGGCACACTCCCCTTCCCCTTCTCTTTGATAGATCTCGTGATTGCACCGTGTAAAACTGTCACAGACAGCGACCAAAAGATCTCGAACGATTTATTTTCGAAAATGG
>LS586599.1:449944-468549 GCA_900490775.1 Pristionchus maxplancki
CTCCCAGTCCCTCGCTCCTCATGCCGATCACGTGCTGGCAGATCTGGTCGGCGAGACGGATCGAGGGGAAGACGGTGCCTGCAATGGGAGGAATTATAATGAAGAAGAAGAGCAGGGATTCGGAAAGACAGTGGAAAAATAGATGCTTAATCAAATTATCGAAATTATTGGAATTACTGAAATAGTACACTCCATCGAGCTCTAAAGCTAGCCTGGCAACGCGAATTCAGCGAGGAGAAACAATGAATGCGGAATTAGCAGGACGCACTATCCATATCCACGGCGGACATTTTGATTGTTTTTTTAAAAGTTTAATATTGGTTCAATCGAGATCCATGTGTTATGTAAAATCATTGGTAGCCAAATTCAACGGGTCGACGATTGCGGTAATTATCGTGACTAATTCTCGGCAATACACTTGTCCAGTCACGATCGTTGTTGAATTAGGTTACGCGCAAAACAATAATTACCCTCTCTATTGACTTATTGGCAAAGCCTGGCGCACGAATCTACCCAGACCAGCCCCACAATATTTATCTAACCTTTGTTTCACCGAGCAGTGTGGAAAACCTAGCGCGCCAAACAATCGTTCACCTTATTGATATAAATTTTAATACATAAATTTTAATTTTAATACAACTGATTAATAATAACTGAATAATTAGCTAATAAATCGACCCACCCTCGGGCGCGAGTCTCCTCATCGCGAGCACGGACACGAAGCGGCCCATCGAGACGCCATCGAGAGTGTCTGCAATTAATATAAAATAACTATCTTAATTATCTAGATAATTGGCCAATAATACAACAGCATGCAACAATAGCGCAACTAAAATACGGCCACTACGCAATGCATGAAAATAGTTGTAAAATATTTCAACTTGGAATACCATATGGATTATGAAAGTGGCGGATAGTTGGCAATTGAAATTCAAATAGAACAGAAAATCAGCAGGCATCACCGAGGAAAATTCACAATCAATGGAGAACTTTGGTTTTTTTTGGAAGTCGCAATCCAGAGGAGTATCAAAGCAACACCGCACGAAAGCGCTGTTGTTTTTCCATCGCAACCACAACATTGAGGGCACTCGCTAATTAGCAAATAAGCAGTAATTAAAAGAGAGCTCACGTTTGGGATGCGCTTCTCCACGGAACTGTACCAACGCTTACTAATTATCCCTTTTCACTAACTAATTTTTATTAAAATAAATAAAACACCAACGTTTGGGATGCGACGCGCCGTAGAACTGCACTCCCTTCGGCGCGCGGTACACGTGGATCGACTTCACCGTCAGATTCTCGCCGATGCGGCCGACCGAGTCTGCAATGGAATGAGATTTTCGAAAAAAAATTGGGGAAGGAAGGAGAAATTCACATGCCAGCAGTTTGAGTTTCGTGTTTATCCTATGAAGCTAATGACCGACAGCGTCCACTTTTGTGATCGATTTCAACGACTTTTTTTATATTTCTTGATTTCTTGAATATTTCGCCCTGTAGACTGGTTGTAACCAAGGAGGATTTTGAATGTAAGTGTATTCTATAAACCCTTAGGATGCAATCGTTACAACTCATGCGGTTCTCCAATACCAAGTACCAATCCGTTCGCAAAACATTAACCTCACAAAATGCTGTTTCAGCCCTTCCCTGTAAACTCCTTCATACCAGGCAATCCAATATCGAGCTGTCCCACTGCTTAAATAACAATAATGCCAGTCAACCGTGAGCACCTCACGCAAATTAGTCTCACAACATTCACCACAGGTAAAATTGTTTCAGGCTTCCCTCATAAGCGCGAAAGTTTTTTTGATATCATATTCCTTCGCCCTCTCTTGATCTGTCGATCTCACCAGTAGCCCCTCGCGCTCATATTTATGTTTCATGCATTCCCCATAAACTGCGACATACCAGGCAGCGCAATTGGAGAAACTCTGCAAATCAGGAGATAAATTATTAATTGGAAAACAACACACCAGTGAGCACCTCGCACAACGCCTCTAGTAAGCATTACGGTCTCTCAACATTTAACTTCAACTTTAAATTCACCTAACACAACATTGTTTCAGGATTTCCCCATAAACGTCGTAACGTCCACTATTCTAATGTCCTGAGCGGTGTCTGTCTCAAAATAATAATAATTTTAAAAGTCACCAATGAAGAAAAAGAGAGAAAAAATAATTAGATCAATGAAGTAGTAATCATCTCACCATTGAGCACCTCCCGCTCATATTTATGTTTCACGCCTTCCCCATTAACTGCGACATACCAATCAGACCAATAACAGTAACTCTTGTTTCTTCACACTAATTTTCGTCTAATCAGTATAATTAATTAACCCAAATAATTAACAGATTCCCACTCACCAGTGAGCAGCTCGCGCAGCGTTTTCCTATCTAGCATGCATTGCGGTCCCACCACTTTCACCCGTCATAATCATGTTTCGCATAAAGCACATTAAATGGAAAATACTTCCACTCACCAGTGAGCACCTCGCGCAGCGCCCGTCCGTTCTCGTCGGCGAGCTCGTCGAAGACTGCAATAGAATCAATTATTGATTAATTACAATTTAAGTTTTAAATTCATACTTGCGCAGTACTACCCTAGCCAGTAATCAGTATTTGTTTAACGATTGTCTCGCAATTTGTATCAATAGATTCGGCAGGTTCACATTCGAGGAAAACGAAGTCGCCAATTTAGTGCTCCTGGTATAACGCATAAACCTATTGAGCTGGGCATTCACTCAATTGTACAGAAAGTCGGAACACAATCACCAGCATAAAACGTCAACCCGTTGGCAACGCGGCGCGTTGCCTCATCCCATCGCATCAAATGGGTGAATACTATCCATCAGTTCCCCCACTCCTCCCCTACTCACCGAGTGTCTTCGTCTGCATCTTCTCCGTGGCGGGCCACGCCTCCTTCTTGGCGTGCGCGACGACGGCGGAGGAGAGTGAGACGAGCTGCAAGGGGGCGGGGATTGGGGATGACTCTCCTAATTTGCCGTGCTCTCTCCCACTGTCCAATCGACGAGCGAATAGGAGTAATTGAGAAAGCGGGTGCATTGTTCAGTTTGGCAAATCAGTTGTTTTGTTCAGTAATGCTTGTTTCTTTTATCAGTTACGCGATGAAAATCGTACTCAATATTATTGCAATTGAATTTCTATCAACGAAGAAGCGAAGCGTTATTCGAGTTTCTTTGGCCAAGCGCACTTGAAGAAACTGTGCATCGCGAAACCTCCTGGTAATCTTGCAATATACTGGATAACACGCGTAGCTGTGGGGTACAAGATATTATAATTTTTATTGGAAGAAATAAGATCGCAGTATCAACGAGTACATGTGTGCGCTGTTATTAAAAAAGGTGTGGAACGCGTAACCTCCTGGTGCACAAATGACATAAAATCGCCTGTGACACAAAATTAGTCACAATTTTCAACAAACAAAATACGAGTGTAATTGATGCTCCTGTCAATTGAGAAAAATTTCCTAAAACCCTTTTCTACTATCACTAACCAATTGCTGGAAGGGCTTTCCCCTCGGTAATAGTTTACTTCCAGTTTCAGAAACAGACTAAAATTCTCTAATCAGCAGCTGGAATGGCTCTCCTCTCACTACAAGCCACCAGAGAGTATTGCGACTATCCTATCTTTCGTAACCCAAGGGCAATAGGACCAACCAGCTACTGGAAGGGCTCACACCTAGGTTATCAGATTTTCAGGAACAAACTACGATCCACCCACCAATTGCTGGAAGGTCTCTCATCACACTAGCCCCCCCCCCCCCCACCCCTGGTGCCAGTTGATTGCTGCTTCACATGGGAGTTTTCAGTATCAGGAACAAAACCAAGTTCACTGACCAATTGCTGGAAGGGCTCTCCCCTGGCGACGAAGTCCGTCTCGCACTGCAGCTCCACCACTGCTCCCACGCCCCCGTCGATCTTCACCCCGACCAGGCCTTGCGAGGTCGCGCGAGTGCTCAGTCTGTAATATGAAATTAGGTGAAGTTGCGATAGATGTATGATCTTTCTGCTTTCTTGCACTATTGCACCTATTACTGCTAATAGAGATGATTATCACAGCCTCAAGGCACAGATGAAACTGGAGAGAAGCAGGAACGTTTGGAAATCTGGATAACTGGCGGGCAAGATAATATCGTTCACGAAAGCACTGGGTTCTCTATTGCAGAACAGGTGAAAACAGAAAGTGGCATGTGAGTTCGATGTGCGTCAGCAACCAACTAGTATAGTTTGCCAAGTTTCAATGGTTGATTATGAAGTTAATATTGCTAACGAATTTCATCACTAACCCTCTCATCTAGACAGTGAATGAAACCAGAAAGTAACCAATTTTGATTGTCAAGGTAGAACAGAGAGTGATGTACAAGACTCACTTCTCGGCATTCTTCCATCCCTCCTTCCTCGCCAAATTTTTTTAGTACACCTAGCTACTAAAACAATTACCGATAATCGGCGATCGATAACTTCGGAATCATAATTTCGAAACCGGCTTTTTAAGAACCAGTAAAATAAAGCCGCAAATAAGGAACTTTTGTTCTACAAACGATTCTTTAGACACCGTCGAAATACGCATTTTTGTTTTGCTCGTTTTCATTCTGTAACTACGGTAGAAGAAACGAAATTTGAGAAACGACGGTTTGTAACCGCCGATCGGGAAGGGAAGGGTCTACAGTCGATCGATACGTAGGGAGAGACTAGAGAGAGGCGAGAGAGAGGCTTTGATCTACCACGGTTCCAGGTCACCGGTTACAAATCGTCGTTTCTCTAATTTCGTTGATCTACTGTCAGTTACGAAATCAAATCGATCATTCCGTCATTTCTATTTTCTCGATTCCCTATCGAGAGGTTCTAAAATGGCGGTTCCATTAAAGAGGTTTTAAATTCTAATTTCCTAAAATCTAGTTCCCAATCGTAGTTTCCGATTTTATGATTACCAAGTTATCGATCGCCCGATAATCGCTTGTCATGCGCATAAATTCAGTGATTTAGAAGAATAACAGCGGCCAGTTAACACAATTTATACTCAAACTCGCACTTCTCGGCCTTCTTCCATCCCTCCTTCCTCGCCAGCTCGTGCAGCCACTTCACGGCGTCGTCGAGCTGCGTGCGGTCGAACTGCTCGAGGGCCTTAATTAATCAATTACGTAATTAAGCAAGCGACTAATTAAATTAGAACTAGAACTGATAGCGATTGGGAAAGCAAAGCGAGAAAGTGCTTCGGCACGAAGCGAAGCGATTTTACAGTCGTCATGCCACGACAACGCTAGGTCGGGTCCATCGGTATAGCCAACCGTTATGCGTCAAGTATAATGCCAATTTTGAGGATGGTTAACGTTACTTCACCTTCTTGCAGTTGACGAAGCTGTAGCCGGTGCGCTGACGGAGCTCCTTCAGGGCCTGAACAGCACATTTTCAGTTCTCTGGCGGTATTTAAGCTTTATTCTAAGCCAGTTTGCACCCGATTGGTGCTATTATGAGCAGCAAGAGTAGGAACAATGAAAAAATCGCAGAAGAGACGCAATCGCTCACCTCCTTGTCGACCTTCGGCTTGGCGGCGGGCGCAGCGGCCGCGGAGAGGAAGCGGCAGCCGGAGGCGATGCCCGAGCGGGCTCCGATGATAGCGCGAAGCATCTGGAAAGAGAAGTAGAGTAATTAGAGTAATTAATAAAGAGAAAACCGGGCGAAATACGTGACAAACTCGTAAATTTCACCGACGAAATAGACGAAGGTTGACGATTTTGCTTACAGTATGCCGATTTTTGAGTTCGAGCGCACACATGATTTGAACTCTTCAACTATTTGTTTACATGATTTTTGGTAGATCAAGGACCGTATCGATTGTCTAGGAGTGTTTCTATATACCAATGTTTGGTACCAGGTCACGGTAGGGTACCGCTGTAGAGTGCCACGGTTGAGATTATACCCAATCGACTTTTTTTCCACAGTTTTACACCGCGTCATTCCGTGCATTCGCGAGCAATGAGGCTGCTAGATTTCGAGAAATTCAAATGTGTTTCATTTGCGAATGCACGGAATGACGCAGTGTAAAACTGTGAAAAAAGTACGAACGATGAAAAGATGGTTTTCGGTCATGAAACCATAGTCAGTCCCCTCTATATGGGAGCGCAGACCTATCATTCGAATCGTCTTGACAGGCTCTATAAATGAAAGAAATAAAAACAGTGTATATTGAAGCGACAAGATTGTGAAGAGCACTCCCGCCATATTCTGCGTGTTCTGTTTATAATGTTTTAAAATCACATTAATTACAAATACTGTGAGAATCGAAGCCGTTGCAAAATGGTGTGTCCAAAACGAGAAATAACTAACGGACAAGATAGGCATCGGAAGGTGGCGGAACGGCAGAAAGTTACGGTAGTTTTTCCTTTTTTTGTAATGTTGTGCCTCCAATGGCAAGAGTGGGGGTCTTTAGTCTTTTTTTCTGCACTTTTCTATCGTTAATTTTATATTTATCGATGTGATTTCAACCCTCTGCCACGTGTTAACTAGAACACTCGCCGTGGTGGAGGTTTGCTCTTGTTTCGATCCGTCAAACTTCGAAACTCGCATGTTCACAGTCGTACTCGCTTGTTCGCGCGTTTTTCATTTAATTTTTTTTTCATTTAAGTACTTGCTTTATCGCCGAGGGGAAAGAGAAGCTCACTAACGATAGATCAGGGACAGAACCAGTGGCGGATGCCGGTAAATAAAGCAGAACTCATAACTTAAAGAAATGGATAATCTAGAAATCGATAATTATTACAACCTTAGCGACAGACAGTAGTACAATCGATAAGCACAGGTTACTGTAGAAGCGGGGATACTGTAGAAGGGTACGGTAGCATGGACGATCGATCACTGCTTGTTCACGAGGGCGATGGCCGAGAACGAGATGTTGTCCAGCTTGGACATCAGCTCCTGCAACGACAATCGATCAGTAGTACTCAGTACCGTAGCCAATTGATATCCTACTTCATGCACATCTCACTATTGACCGCATGAAAATAACCAATCGATAACTAGCGTATCGTGCGTTTCGAATACTCAGTAAAGTCACTACGGTGTTTAGCAAAAGTTCTGTGTTTAGCAGCAGACTCCGCCCACCTTCCTATCTGGGCGCCTTGGAACGCTTTAATCGCTGTTTCGGTCGCACGTTTTCGCGACTTGTTTTATCGATTGCTTGCGCGATTACGGCTTTGTTTTTGTGTTGTTAGACAAAAATAAATGCAAAAAATAAGCCAAAAACTCAGCAAAACGAAAGTAGGCGGAGCCAGAAAACACAACGCGAGTACTGGCTCCGCCAACTTTCGTTTTCGAACGACCGGAACCGAATTCGGCACTACCGGAACTGATTATATTCTCACGATACCGTGCTTACATTATTGCACATTATTGTATTATTGTATTGAAACTGGATATTGCATGGTCATTGCCAACATTTGATTGATATCAATTGCATGAAACCATAATATACTATCTTACTTCTTACACTTAGAATTCAATAGTTTTCATGCATGACTCTGCCGTACCCATAGCGTATACTAGGTCCTGAATGTGCCACCGTACTCCAACACGACTACCGTACTCTAGATTACCAATCGCGAACTGACCTCTTGAATATGCTTGCCGGCGTCAGCTACGAGCGTGGCGGCGCTGGACGCGCCGAGCGCGCGCGGGAACGGCGCACGCGAGTCTGCAAGGAATAAAAATAATTAAATTGTAAACAAAGAAAATGTTTCGGAATTTGTTCCGCTATTCAAGCCAGACCATTGACGCTTCATTTGCTCCCTAATAACCTTGATTGAAACACGGAAGCAATTCATTGAAGGATCATGGTTTGCAATTCCAATTTGAAATACCCAATATAAATACGCATTCCGGTTTCATCATTTCTGGATAATCACGGTGGACCGGCAATCGTAACTCAATCTTGAAACAGCTTGACTACAACCAATTTCAGCCTATAGACCACCTACCGTACGCCCCCAGATCCCCAATAACAATAACAAACCTATCGCGAACTGACTTCAATACACCAGACAACAGTACCTACCACAAATATAGTTTACCATCCCTATTCTACAGCATCTTTCTCCTAACCCAATTCAACAGCAACCAGAAGTACTCTATTCTACCTCCTGACCTACAGTACCCTACCGTACTCACCGATCTGGTACAGCGTCCCATCGACGACGACGTAGGTGATGAAGTGGTGCTCGGTGGCCTCGTTGGCGTGCGTCTCGCCTGCGCGAGCAGTCGCCTGCAGGAGAGGGGTACGGTATCGATCGATAGGGTACGGTATCAATCGTTAACTAGTCATGTTCTCCCCATTCTGTATGCACTGTCAGACCACTATCCGAAGGAAACAGTTGTTTTATTGGAACCGGCGGAGATTATTGATCGAAACAATCACAGTAGAAATAGTACCGTAAAACCAACGGTACAATAACTCCCACTATGTGTTTTTAGTCGTCAAAAAATTGTCAACCATGTGTTTTTCGATGCAAAAAATGCCAAAATTCTCTCACCATGTGGTTTTTGGGTCGAATTTACAACAAAACATGTGTTTTTAGAACGTCCCTATATTTGGTATTTCAACTCTGGAAACAATCACGATCGCTTGCCTTTTGAAGATAATGCGCAACGCAGATGTGACGAGATACGGTGATGGGACGTTTAGGAACCCCCGTTTAGGAACTCGCGATGTGTGACGCTTAGGAACCCCCTTCGAGGCGGAGGAGGGAGAGAGTAGGCGCGGGGGAGGGGGTTCCTAAACGTCACATATCGCGAGTTCCTAAACGGGGGTTCCTAAACGTCCCATCACCCGAGATACTAGACACTTCACAAAGCGTTTCCACCCTCACTTTATACTCATAAATATTTTATTATAAGACCGACAATGACTTGATATCAGAGCAGCGATTCATTTGAACTGTTCTCGGCAATGCGACACTCAAACCCGCCAGGAACGATCTTCGTCGACACATTTCCAGTTTGTTATTTTAGTTTGTTCTGAAATTCCACATCACAAGGATACGATTGTTAACGAGCAAGTCATTGGTCACCTAATGAATCAGTGAAACCTTATTCACTGTGGCTAGAATATCAACAATATACAAAGGCATACTCTAACTTCTCAGTTCAACTTCTCCAGTGTATAGTACGCAAAGTAATCAATACTAGTACCTTACATCATGGGCCGTAGCCATAATCGTTGCGTTTCTCTATCGACCTCCTCATTTCCTTCTACCGTACCCCTACTGTCAATCAATCTTATCCCTGAACCTACAGAACCCCTACCGTAACCACTTACATCATGGGCCGTAGCCAGGGCGTCGCTCTTCTCGAGAAGGTCCGATCTCGCCTCTGCATCCACCGTCTTCGCCTTCTCGAACCACTCGTGGAACGAGCCCGAGCCTGCAAAGGTTTCGGTGGGTTACGGTAATCGATCAGATATAGATTGTTTTGTGCCTGAATGGAAGGATGGGCAATGATGAAGCAAAAAACAAAGAACAAAAAGTTCTAAAAGTTGTAAGTTTCGTGTTACACCGCATAGGTAACAATCGAGCTATCCTAGTCGTCCATGCCACACAGGGTTTAAGAGACCCTCCACGAGACAACGTAAGAACTTGGTAGGGGTCCACGGATGGCTGAAAATTGGATTCGGCTCATATATTTTTTCTAGAGTGGGGGCCCATAGGGACAGGTGATGGCATACTTAGCTAAGCTCTATGGTCGTTTTTGGGTGAGTTATATGGGGGGTCGATTTTGGGGGTCGAAAAAGTCGATATTTCAGATTCACTCAGAAAAAAGCTTAACCGGTGTATTTCTGCCCGTAGAGTCCGAATTTCAACATGCAAGAGGTAGAAAATGCGAAAGAAAAAAGTTATGCCCGAAAAACATGAATTTTTTGTATAAATTGATACATAATCGATTTTCATAATTTTTTTAACATTTCAATTTTGTGATTTTTTGATTCTTCGCATAAAACTACGCCTATGGTGATTTTTTCAGATTTTTAAAAATGGGTACTTTTTAGATATTCAAGCCTGAAGTTGGCAAAATGGGGCAAATGGCTCAAATGGCCGGTGAGTTTCGCTTCTCAGTATCGTCAAACCGACCTCAAATGTGGCAATCTATTGTAAAAATAGCTTAATACTATTCATGTATTAATTTCAGAAGGTTTTAGACGTTTCTGATGATTTTTAATTTTTCGGGTCTGCCGGCCTGGTCGAAAATTAGATAAATGTCGAAAAACTTTTTTGACTGTTTTTCGGCAATAATTCGCTGAAACACTACTTGAAATTAGTGAAACAGCATCGAAAAGTCAGTTTTTAGATGATAAAAACGCCCAATTTGAGAAAATTTGTTTTGGAGATTTTTCGACCAGTCCAGCAGACTCGAAAAATAAAAAATCATCAGAAAAGTCTAAAACCTTCTGAAATTAATAAGGAATAGTATTAAGTTATTTTTACAATATATTGCCACATCTGAGGTTGGTTTGATGATACTGAGAAGCGAAACTCACCGGCCATTTGAGCAATTTCCAGAATTTGCCAACTTCAGGCTTAAATATCCAAAAAGTACCCATTTTTAAAAATCTGGAAAAATCACCATAGGCGTAGTTTTATGCGAAGAATCCAAAAATCACAATATTGAAATGTTAAAAAAATTATGAAAATCGATTATGTATCAATTTATACCAAAAATTCATGTTTTTCGGGCATAACTTTTTTCTTTCGCATGTTCTCGCTCTTGCATGTTGAAATTCGGACTCTACGGGCAGACATACACCGGTTAAGCTTTTTTCTGAATGAATCTGAGATATCGACATTTTCGACCCCCAAAATCGACCCCCCATGTAACTCACCCAAAAACGACCTTAGAGCTTAGCTAAGTATGTCATCACCTGTCCCTATGGGCCCCCACTCTAGAAAAAATATATGAGCCGAATATAATTTTTGGCCATCCGTGGACTCTTTCCACTCTCTCGTGGAGGGTCTCTTAAAGGAGAAATCCAATCAATCATCAAAATCTACATTTGATGTCATCGTACAGTTACTAGATCAATCGATAAGCATTACCATACCCAAATAAATCGATATCTCTATAACCCACCGTACCCAGATCAATCACTCCCTCCAGATAGGCGAACGCGTAGAAAACGCTCAGCCTATCCATCTAATCCCTTTACATCGATCAATACCGTACCCAACTCTACCGTAATCTCAAATCAACCAATATACTACCGTACCCAGATCGATCACTCCCTCCAGATTGGCTAGAGAGTGGAAGAGCGCGAAGGTGCCGCAGGCGTTCGCAATGCGCTGACGCATGAAGAAGATCTTCTCTGGAGCCTTGTAGTCTGTAATGAGGGTTACTGTAGGTTGTAAAGTACGGTGCGACAAATCGATTACCTAGAAACTACTGTAAAATCGGAATTGCTAAATAAACTCTAGTCATAAGCCTTCGGGGTGCATGAACGATCAAACGCCGAGCACTCTTGCTCAACATAACAAATTTGTGAAGCATCAGTCTTCCACGAAAATTGATTTTCGACAGGCGAACGATATCTTTCAGTATTCAGTTAGTACATCTTAAATTTGTTTCAGTATCATTTGCGACGAATGCATTGCTGCCACGTTAATCTTCAATGAAACGATTCATCTTTGAAACAGCATTCTGTCACGCAAAAATCAAGCGAATGTTCACTTTCTTTACGGATCAAATACATTTCACTACCGTACCCTCTTTCCTATCAATCAATCAATAAAGGATATCGTACCCTCGCCCTTCAGCTTTGCGTAGACGGGCGCGTAGAGCTCGTCCACCTGTGAATCGATAATTGAATACCATAATCTAGCCTTGCCTTCCAGCACTCTTACAACGCCAGCTACAATAATATTCCCACTCAGTCAATACTTCATAACTACAGTAACCTCATTAATCTCAAGACCCCTCCGCCAATCAATAAACCTCCTCTCACCTTCTTGTAGTCGGGGAAGCAGAGCAGCAGCGCCATCTGGGGCGAGGGCACGAACTGGAATTGAGTGAATTTAAAAAAGAGAAAAGGTCGCGTTGCAATTCAGTTTCATTGACTAACAAATAGGCAAATATTCTTGCTAAATACGATTATTCCACTCCACAGAATTGAAATATTTATTTTCGTGATTTCCACTGTCAAGGAGAAGTTAGAACACTGGAAAATTCACTGGAGTTAATGAATTAGTCAGGCTGCATTTCAGTTTCACAGATTAGCTATATCGTGGAGAATTTTAGGTCATCAATACACCTCGGCAGAAGAAGGGAAGAACCCAAATTACAATGAAGCTTTCCTGTTTCAAAGGCTTGATATTAGGAGGTCAATGGATCCAATCGCAATTCACTTGTCGCAGGCCATTCAAATCATAATCCCAGACCCAGACTACTCCAAGGGTATTTGTTCGCCGATTGAGAAGGCGTTCGATTGAGTTCTATTGACCACTGCTAAATCGCATAAAAATTTGACACGCGAGAGGCGCCCATGGAGCAGTCCCGTTTCACTGCCCTGATACTGGGCAAGTGGTCGTCCCTAGTGTAGTGCGCATCTAGAAAGATTCCTTGCATGCTAATTCACCTCGATATTCAAAAAGACTAGCCCAAACCGGGCTCACTGGTGTTTCACAGGCTAGCAGTGTGTGCGCGCGATGAACAATAGTAAGGTTGCACTCACCTCTTCATCAATCAAATGATATTCTGCGCGTATTTCTTTTGGATTTTTCATTTTCATTTTGAGCTAAATAAATGGCCCACGAAAAGAAACTTCAATCCATGCCTGCTCCTGTTTCACATACACAAAATAATCATAACTAAGTTATCCCCATTGATCCACTAATCAAAACGTTTCTCAAAAGTGTAACAATCTACTGAGCACCTTTTTCGTTTCACACGTAATATAATTGGTAGTGAGTCGTAACGTGGCAATATAATTCTGTAATCTTGTCATGAAAAAAGAATCACATTGATCACCTTCGAGCATCAATCGATGATCCCTAATTAACCTCCCAACCTGTAGCATCTCCTCATCGAAGGAGTAGACGTCCACGGACTCGAGCGAGTTCCCATCATTTTTACCCGGCAAAAACAGTTCAAGGAATCACTAGGCCCGTTCTTGTCCCACGCATACTATAAGATTGAGCGTGGCGCATAGGTAACAATTTTCTCTTCGGTTACTGTTCCAAATATCAATTCTAACAACGCTCGATTTAATTTTGCATGGATATATGAATAAATACTACCTGTAGCGTCTCCTCGTTGAAGGAGAAGACGTCCACGGACTCGACCCAGTTCACGCCATTTTACATGACAAAAGCAAAGGCCCAGTCAAACAGAATAATAGTAATCAATGAACGAAATCTACGTGCGTTCTCGTTTCACAGGCCATTTAATTTGCAGCAAATCGCCGGTTCGCCAATGTCTCTTCTGTGGCCGACCCCTACCGTCATCAATCGATAATCCATCCCCCCAATTTCCCTAGTTGATCTACCAACCTGTAGCATCTCCTCGTCGAAGGAAGAAGACGTCTACGGAATCGACCGAGTTCACGCCACTTTAGCCAAGTCAAACAAAACCCAAGGAATCGACGTTTCACAGACAAGATAAGTTTGCGGAGAGACGCGTATTTGATAATACGGCCATGTTCTTTAGCTCTTTAGCTCCGATATGTGGCTGCTTCGACCACCGATAACCGTAGTCCTCACCTGGAGCATCTCCTCGTCGAAGGAGAAGACGTCCACGGACTCGACCGAGTTCACGCCGATCTTGCCGAGGAACTGCAATGAAAGTTATCAATATTTGTAAAGTTATTAATTTCTTTTTAACAGGAAGGTCGCAGTGAAAGGTAGCAACACTTCTTCACTACCTAGTGAAACCGAGGTGCATCAGGGAAAATCTTGTTAGAATTTCCATTCATTTTCCTTTAAAATTTAGCAGTTTTGAACAGATTTTCAAAGAGGAATTTAAGGTAGAGGCATTTCAGAAAGCGGACTCAACCGAGTTCACGCCGATTTTGCCGAGGGACTGCAATTTTTTTGAATTATTTATTATAGGTTTTGCGGTCAGAAACGAAAACGAAATCACACTGAGAGGTTGCAACACTTCTTCACTACCTAGTGAAGCATGTGTATACCTGGGAAACATTATATTGCCGAGCATTTCCCAAAACAAATTGGTGGTTTTCCTAAAGGCTCAACGACAAGATTCCAGTTGCGCGTTTCACCGCGTCTTCATCAACCAATGAAACCTCGGAAAGCCATGAACTACCGAACTGAGAACTACATCACTATCTAATTTCCCTGCTATGTCAACCAGGCTCCTCATCATGCTCATGCTCTTTTTAATAGTGCAAATGATTTTAAGAGCGCATTTTTCCAATTTTAAGCTGTGCGAGTTTAAATATTTTTAGTTCATTGTTCATCAACACCGAGAGCTTCAGGCCCCTTTCATGCCTCTTTGCAACACCAACCAATTCAGCCTCCCATTCCCCCTCTCCCGTTCCCATTCCTCGCATAATTAGGAAACCCGAATCTATCGATTAAAAGTTGCTACTGTTTGTTATCAAACAGCCAAGAGTCCCATCAAAACTATCATCATTCCTTCCCATCAGCCTCTCATTCCCCTCTCCCTCCCGTTTCCATTCCCCCACAATTAGAAACCCTCATTTCTCGCATCGATAAAACGTTTTTTTTAAAAAGCTATGTAGTCCTCGAACTATCAAATCAGTGAGATCTTCAATCCTTCTTTATTACCCTCTGTAACCCTGCCCCACCAGCCTCTCATTCTTCCTCCCCCGTTCCCATTCCCCACCACAATTAGAATACTCCCATCGATAGGCTGGAAGGAGGAAAAGAGAAGGGGAGGAAACGAGCTTTCTCTCTCTCTAGCGACCAAAAGACAAAAACAGCCGCCGGCGGCTGGAGTACTGGTCATTTCCTCTCCCTTCTCGAGCTCTCTCTCGTTAATCAGACAGCACTAGAGACCACGCAAAGCGGAGAGTGCGCAGAGACCACTGCTCTTGCTGCAGCGCCTAATGAAAGCTGGATGAGATGACGAAATGAGAAAGGCGGCGCGCCAAATACGGCCTGGCACGCAGCTTTCCTTCACTCATCTTCCCTTTCCCTCGTTTAATTCCCAGCTTATTGGGTCAGCCACTCCGTAATCATAGGTTTGATGCATTCTCCTATTTAAAGTAATTACTTGAAGCTAGCCCACGCTAACATGACCTAACTCCGAAACCCCAAGCATCCTGCTTTTTTCAATTTTACAATCTTTCGCGCAAGCTACATTTCTCTTTTCAAAATGGATAACTACCGTATTACTCACCGTATTGATCGTCTCCGGGTTGCTCTCGAGCGGAAGCCACTTCGCCATTGTCTTACTGTAATTCCTGATTACAGCAGCCGAAAATTACGATAATAAACAAATCGATAAATAGTGCACGGTGTTAGGTAATGTGCTCTGAGCCACACGACAGATTAGTTTCTCATCACATTTCGCCATCGTCAATCGATAATCTTTATTTCTATTTGAATTATGCAAACGAAAAAGTACACAATCCGAGAGTTGATTTACATCATTAGCACGAAAGGGGGGCGAGTGTTCATCTATTGCGAGAACCCAGCATGTTACAAGATTAATACTAATTATGATATTGTTTTACTTTCGAAATTCGGTCACAAAAGGCGGGAACAAGAGGGTAACTAGGACTCGTAGTGACTGCAACAAGTGAATAGAGAGAGAAACAGAGAAGTAGCGGGGACTGAAGACAATTTAAAATGGAATGATCATAAGCGTCTCTCTTAATTCAAAACACTCCCATCCCGGTTAGACAGAGCTAGAGAGCACTAGGAATCGAGAGAGGCAGAGAAAAGGAGGGGGAATGGCAACAACTCGTTACTAGGAGTGGCGTCTCCGTATCGAGTGGGGGGAGGGGACAGGGAAAGAAGGGGGCGGGGCTTGGCACGATGCCAGACGACGTCGTCGCTTCCGCTCTACTTGGTCTTCTTGTTCTCCGTCTTGTCTGCAAATGGATGGAATTAGGAAATAGTCTCTTCATTTCCCATGCTATCTCGTTTCGTCTAACCGGGGAGAAAGAAGGAAAAATTCATTGTAGAAGGAAAAAGACATTTTAGAATCGAGCTGATAAGAACTATGCTGCTAAGGGAGATTGATGCAAACAATGATTACTCATAGGTGTGATGCATTTGCGAAATAGTGCTAATATTACTTTTTTTAGAATCGGGCCCACGCGCACCATTAATTGCAGCCAGCCCCAGTATACATGATCTAACTGAGAAACATTCATTCTGCTCTACCTCGAAAATTTCCACCGCGATCTGACATACAGCGATTGTGCAACCTTTCACCATGATATGCAATTGACTAGGCCAGATAATATCACCCCCACATTATTTTTCTAATTGTACAAAAATCAATCACCCGACATAATATATGGCAAAATTTCACCTTTATTTCTAATTCAAGTGAAGCACCAATCTTCCGGCTCACCCATCTACATTCACCGACAATACCATACTCACATTCCCTAATCAAATAGAGACCTCCACTCAAGGCCATTTGAAGACACTTCCTATTTTTTCCGTTACTCACCCTCCTTCTTCTTCTCCTCCTTCTTCTCGCCCTTCTTCTCTCCTCCCTTCTTGTCCTTCTTCTCAGCGGAAGCGATCGAGCCCGTGGGGAAGACCTGGTCGATCACGAGCACGATCAGCTGCAATTAGGGAGGTAATTAAATAGTCATTAATTAGTTTTTAACTAATAAAAACACCATTCTGCGCCATCAGAGCTGCAAACTACCACAAGTGAGCTCATGGTTTCACATAGGGTACACCTAAAAAAAGAAAGGAGAGAAGAGCAGCATTTCGACGAGTCTTACTTAAAAAAAACTATTAACCAGCATCACAAACCCACCCGCTACTTCGCTGCCCCATCGTCCCTACAAGTACGTATATAGTAGCGTTACCGTGGTTGAGAGTCGAGTTAGATCGTTGAATAATAAATTTCGCTTAATCTTCAGTTACCAGACACTTTGCTGTCCCACACACCCTACATAAACGCTTGAAGTAGCACGGCTATGATCCCTCGTTGGCGTGCATTGTAGAATAACAAATAATCTTCAGTTACTAGCCACTTTGCCGTCTCATACACCCAGCATCAACGCGTGGAGCCGCGCTGGCAATGATAGCAATTGCTCTTGTTCGTGAAAAACAGACAACTACAACTACGCCAGAAAGTCAACATGACTGCAAGTCGCCCGCCTCATCACCGCTTCGTTGCTTCTTCATCCAAGGCTGTCGCGTACACGGAGGAATCAACAAGAGAATGGGTCTACCAACAGGAGAGAAAAAACCAAGAGAAGTTTTCAAGAAAGGTTGTCACCCGCTAGTTCACCGTCCCATAGATCCTATACCTACAAATCAATTGGATAGGCGATGAGGTTATATGAAATAGACAACCAAACAAATTTTTTAATCAACATTGCCAACTTCAGGATAATTAAGAGGATAATGAGACTAATTGGCTTAATTAATTAGCTAATTAATTAATTAAAACTCACGAATCCGAGGACGCAGCCGAGCAGCAGCGTCACTCCTGCGAAGATCGAGTACGACGCCCACGAAGGAATGCCCTGCGGATATAATTGATTATGAACATTCATAGTAATATTTCAACCACCGTAGCATCACCGCTACTGCGAATACTCAATTGATGTTTGTTACAGAACTTGTAAATGAGCGCACGATTCTCTTAGTGATAATTAACAAACAACACTCGCGTTTCACCCACTCTATTGGAGTTATAGTGTCAGCGGTTTGATAATCTGCCGTGGGTTTCGAAGATTAGCAAGCATATAGAAAATCAACACTATTTCATCGCTATTCATCACTTCCTATATATTTGTAATACTAATATTAATATAATTAACTAAATACCTTCTCCTCGACGAGGGTGTTGTGCAGGTCCCTGACGGCCATGGACAGCTTGAAGAACACGGCGACCACGCCCATCCTAGAGTTAATTATGGTAATTGATAATTTAAATGGTTGTACATATTGAAATTCCTTGTTTGGCGCACCCCTAAAAAGACTCAAGAACGATTGTTATGTTATCACGGGTTTCCTGTAAGAGTGTAGGTAAACGAGCTCGAATGGCAACTAGGAAAAAACTTTTGTCTCCGATTTCAATGAAATTTGGTTGGTGGGTACCATTGGGGGTCTGGAGAAGGCCCATCCGGTTCATTTGGTCAAATTTCCAAATTATCGATTTTTTTGACCTACCACTTCAAATGGACATAACTCGCTTCATTTTTGTCGTACAGCGAGCAAATCGATACCGTTCGATTCGTATCAAAATTCTCTACAAAAAGTTCAAAAAGGTACATATGAAAAAATTTGATCTTCGATTTCAAAAATTTGAAAAACCTATTTTTCGACCATAAATTGAGCCCGCTCTCGAAAATTTTCCAAAAAGGCAGTGAATTTTATTGCTTCGGTAGATTCTCCAGACCCATTGTAAAGTCGCTACGTCGGTCGATTTG
>LS586599.1:468649-485185 GCA_900490775.1 Pristionchus maxplancki
TAAAAAAGCAAAATGTAGCTTTTAACGAGATAAAAAAGTTTGTTTTCGAGCAAAGAAGTCGTAGGACATACGGTTCTTGAGTAATTCTCGAAAATTCAATTTTTTGGGGTGGAGTTTCCACATTTTCAGTCTTTGCTCTTGAAACACGTCTTTTCGTCATTTATTTATTGTTTATTCATAATAAATATTAAACGCAAGGAAAAATTGGTCCCCCCATTCTCCCCTCCGATCCCTTCTCGATAGCAGGGGAAAGGTTTCGCCCTATGCCTACACGTTCATGTGTACTAACTCGGCGCCTGTCTAGCTCGTCCTTCTTTTTTTTAATTTTCAATATTTATTGTCACAATGAATAAACAATAAGTAAATGACAAAACAAAGTGTTTCAAGCGCAAAAAGCGCAATTCCGACTGAAAATGTGGAAACTCCACCCCAAAAAATTGAATTTTCGAGAATTACTCAAAAACCGTATGTCCTACGACTTCTTTGCTCGAAAACAAACTTTTTTATCTCGTTAAAAGCTACATTTTGCATTTTTTAAAATCTTGATTCGTCAACTTTGAAGCGAGATATGACCAAAAAACAATTTTTTCCGGAAAAACGACTAAGTCCGGGAGCCCATCCCGGAGATCGGTATCCCGGGGACAGAGATATGAGGCCGTCCGCGAGAGAGTCGAGCAAGGGTTGGCACAGCTCGAAATGGTCAATTCTCTAAAACTCCGTGCTTTGGGGTTCTCGAGGGTGCTGATGACGATGGGCATACTCATTTTCCATATTGAGCCTCCGTTGGCTCCAGACGACGTCACGTCGAAAACGGGTTTTGTCATATTTCTCCTTCCACGAATCCGCTAAAAATAAGCGAAAATGTTTTCCAGGGTAGAATTTGATGCTGATCACGCCTGTATACTTCATTTGTTATGATTTTCAAAAATGAAATTCAAAAAATGAACTTTTGAATGAGCCATTTGTGGGCTTAGCAACTTACACAGATCGGACCGGCATGACGTGATTAGTCCAAATCCAAAATTTCAGCCAATTTTAGGAATCGGTCTCTAAGATGGGAGTGAATTAGTGAATCGAAATTGTAGGTGGAACGCTGGTTTTCTCTCCTCCAAGGCGCTTCCTCTTCCCAGAGGCGAGAGACGAGGCGAGAGAGTATGGGGAATGGAGAGAGCCCAGAGAGGGAAGAGGGGTGAGAGGGTAAACAACAGGGAGATGCTAGCTTTTACCTTCAATTTCGCTTTGGTTTCTCACTCCCATCTTAGAGACCGATTCCTAAAATTGGCTGAAATTTTGGATTTGGACTAATCACGCCATGCCGGTCCGATCTGTGTAAGTTGCTAAGCCCACAAATGGCTCATTCAAAAGTTCATTTTTTAAATTTTATTTTTGAAATTCATGAAAAATGAAGTAGACAGGCGTGATCAGCGTTAAATTCTGCCCTGGGAAACATTTTCTCTTAATTTTAGCGGCCTTGTGGAAGGAGAAATTCGTCAAAAACCGTTTTCGACGTGACGTCATCTGGAGCCAACGGAGGCTCAATATGGAAAATGAGCATGCCCATCGTCATCAGCACCCTCGAGAACCTCAAAGCAGGGAGTTTCAGAGAATTGACAATTTCGAGCTGTGCCAGACCTTGTCGGATCTGCTCGACTCTCTCGCGGACGGCCTCATATGCAAATCGACCGACGTAGCGACTTTACAATGGGTCTGGAGAATCTACCGAAGCAATAAAATTCACTGCCTTTTTGGAAAATTTTCGAGAGCGGGCTCAATTTATGATCGAAAAATAGGTTTTTCAAATTTTTGAAATCGAAGATCAAATTTTTTCATATGTACCTTTTTGAACTTTTTGTAGAGAATTTTGATACGAATCGAACGGTATCGATTCGCTCACTGTACGACAAAAATGAAGCGAGTTATGTCCATTTGAAGTGGTAGGTCAAAAAAATCGATAATTTGGAAATTTGACCAAATGAACCGGATGGGCCTTCTCCAGACCCCCAAGGGTACCCACCAACCAAATTTCATCAAAATCGGAGACAAAAGTTTTTTCCTAGTTGCCGGTGTTCCTACACTCTTACAGGAAACCCGTGTTATTACACATGTGAGAATAGTAGAAACTGGAACAGGCTCGAACAGAGATGGTTATGCTATCTGTGAAACCTCGACTTGCAGGGACTGTTATCGCTTTGATTTTATAATTTAAAAATTAGCAAACAATACTAAACAGAAAAATAACTCACTGGGCGCTGTTGGGGTGCTTGTAGTCGGGCACGGCATCGATGGTGCGCCATCTGAAGGAATTTAATTATTAAACAAATAAAAGAAACTATTATTCATATTTTTTTGTCTTACGGTAAAGCGCCCAAGGGCTATTGTCGCAATTTGAAAAGCCTGATGATAGCCACTATAGGAAGCGCAGAGGATGTGGGCGAGATTTTTTATTATAAAATAAAGCTCTGGAAAGCATTGAACCCAGGTGGCTAGTGAGAACTTATCGTGTGTCTGAAACTGCGATGTTGCAAGCTGACTACCTGATAACATTGTTGTTATGGTCTTTTTTCAACGAGATATTGCAGACTATATTGCAGTTATTCGATATTTCGCATGATAGCAATCCGATGAATCATAGATTGCGCGGGTGTGATACAAATAATAGTAAACATTCATTATATTTGAAATGGGCAATAGATTCGCACTGGATTCGCATGCAAACTGTGCACTTCTATGCAGACTGAAGCGCTGATGTGGAAGCTAGACCCCGACAGTGTTCGCCGCACCAAACAGAATAGTACTCCCACCGTATCTTCTGTCCTAGACGAAGGAGATTTTTGTCGTGCTACCTACAGTACCCTGCCCTACCGCACCCTGCCAGCTACCATGACCTACCGTATACCATAGCTGCGCATCTACCAAAATCCCTTTGCAACACCGTGCTTGTACGGCACTCTGACCTATCGTATTGATACCGTACCTTCTGTCCTCGACGAAGGAGATGAAGTCGTTCTTGTCGCGGCTGCCCGAGTACACGCGGAAGACGCCGTCCTTCACGCTAAAAATGGAGATTATAGATGTCTTTTTCACTGTCACTCTCTCACTTTCACACACTATCTCGTCAGTAATAGAAGTCGGATTCTGCTGCGAATCGTTAGGATTGAAGATAGTTCGATCGCTCTTACAATTTCAGAATGGTCCTTGTTTCATAGTGAGGATGAAGTGACCAAAACGTTCACTTCCCAATGCATCGTCGGAATATGATACTAAAAATTAATTCTCCAAATACTACATACCGTATCACTATTTGGCTTATTCCCAGAAGGTGAAGCACTCAATGGCAGTCCGCGATCAAGTCCCTGCTACCGTAACCCACAATCACAAACTGATTCGACTCACTGGTAGATCGTGGGCAGGGCGGTGACGAGGAAGCGGCCGGACAGACCCGGGTTCTTGGTGACGTCGACCTCGGCGACCTGTTAATAAGGTTATTAAATAAAAATCAAATTAGAATAATAAACTTATTGTACATAAAGAAGGAAACAACAATTGCCACGAACCCAACTTCAGTATGATGTACCGGATATGAAACAGCGATTCACCGATTTTGGAACCAATAGGAATTTATATTGTAGAAAGAATTTTTTCAATGTGGTGAAAAGGAGCTATTGCAGTTATTTGAAAACTAGGAAACTTGAACGGCAAGCGAGACAAAAGTCCATCGAGACTAACTGGTTTTCAAATTTTTAAAAACCAAATGCCGCGAACCAATCAAAAACTCTACAACTTCATCGCTGAAACCAAAATCAGCCGCTTTACTGCCCCAACCCGCCACTCTCCCGGCTGATTCCCGCTTCCGCTCACCTTGATCTTGAGGTCGGGCGCGAAGTCGGCGAACGCCGTCCACGCCTTCTGCAGGTCCTTGCACGCCGGGCACCAGGGCGCGTGGCTGCAAAAATGAATTTATAAATTAATTCTTATTAATATTCATTTTTCTACCTTATTGGCACTATGTTCACGTTCCATTGCTTCGAAACCAATCTAATACAACTTGTCTTGCAGGTGAAACGCAACATCACTGAGTTTTTCATTCAGATTTTTTTTATACGAGAGACGCTATCGCATTGCACCGAGACAGGCTGAGCATATCTTAACTCGCGAGCGAAACTCAACTTCACTGGCACTTCATCAAGTGAAATTTTAGATCACGGACTCGAAACGATTACTACACGCTCAATTCAACGCAACCTGACTCGCAACCGAAACCGAACTTCACCAATTTCTTTCTTCGTTGGAAATTCGAATATTTCACCTTTTCCACGCTGTTTTTTTCTTACTCATTCAGGCTCCACTCCATCCCATGTTATCCACTAAACATCCATTGCCTTCTTTCTTCTCTTTCCTTCTCCCCAATACGGTAACCTTTTCTCCCAAAAATCATAATTCATTTCCTCTTGATACACTAAGTTTCCTTCAAACTCGCCGACACCAACACTGATCTGCACTTGCATCCCTTGGACATCAATGCCTTCATTCTTTCATACCCCGTCCCGATACGAATCAGCTCATCCCCTCTTTCGGTCGTTTCAACTTCTTCCAATCGTTCTCATTTGTGAGATCCTAGCCGGTTCCTCTCCACTCGAGCCCATTCAAAGCATTCACCGACAACTTTCTCTCTTATCTGGGTGTTCTGCAAAACAATGGCCGCTTGCTTAGCCGAAATGGTGATATCGGCACGCATCCACTTCTAAAATTACGGTGAAACTAAGTTTGAGGCAATTCCCAGGATGCAATGGGGCAGCGAAAAGGCACGGAGTCACGTAGAAGTTTCCGCCTGACTAATTACTGTTGCAGCTTCAGAGAGCGTATCAGACTTCATTCTTCCGTAATAACAAATACCAACAATATTCTGCCTCTCCTCATGGGTGCTGCAGAATCTCATCAATTAGGATAGCTTTCGTCTTATTTTGCCATTCCGCATCGATACTTTATAATCTCCTCAACTATAATTCCTTCGGTTTTCTCTCAATCCTTTTTGCATGGTCTACAGTCTCGGTGGATCTCGCGCGGGATCCCCCTCTCCCCTCTCTCTCGCTCGAATAAAAAGTGAAGTGAGATTGGTCAGAGCCCGCACTGCAAAACTCGTTCCTCGCTGCGCCCCGATTATTAGAGGGTACGAGCGGATCCGAGAGATCTAAGAGAAAAAGAGTGGGGAGAAAGGAATGATCGAGAAGGGGGATTGGGTGAGAGAAAGGGGAAGGGAAATTAAGAGAGAGAAAAAGACGGGTAGCTGGATTGGGACACGTAAGCTTATGTGGTGGTGGTGCACCAAAGGTGGAAGCGGGAGTGGAACCGACTTTGGCACCCTGGTTGATCTGTGTTTCATTGACTATTGAGAAGAACTTAATAGTGCACTACTCTGAATACATCTTACTTTCTGAACTAATTCCTGATAATCTATCAACAAACAACTCATCTCTTGATAGAAACTCTTGAAACCATCCCGATGTTTCGAAATTGCAATCCTTGCCTAACCTGATCCAGAAGATTTACTGTTCCACTACAGCGAACAGGAAATCGTAATTAGCCCCGGTTTTCCGGTAGTTAAGACACGTGTTAAAACTGAGTGATTTGCGGTTTCACAGCTAGCTCAAGATTTTGGGGAAATTCGAATAATTCAAACAGATTCTCCCCATTATGAACAAAATCGAGCTCTTGCGGTTACCGGTTTCAAGGTTTCTTTTAAAAATTTAAATAAACTGACAACTCGAGCATCCATTCTCCCTTCAGCAGCTGGGTCCAGTTCTCCTCCTGGAGAGTGACGAGGTTCTTGGAAGCGGCAGTAGCAGCGCCGATAACGGCCAGTAGAAGGACGGCCGATCGCATCTTTAATTATTTAAACAATAATAATAATAATTTAAAAACAAAAATACAACTCGCGTTAGCGAGAAACGCGAGCTGCCATTGACGTGAGTAAGCCATCGGGGTGTTGTCTCTGTGTCAGAGCGGGTAAACAAATCGTAAAGAGGGAAGAGACTTGTGCTGGATCGATTCTACTATTCCTTTGGGGAGGAGAGAAGGGGTTAGGAGTGGTGCGGTGTTCTAGCAGTAAATAGCGGACGGCAAGCGCTGGCCCCGCCTACCCAACGCAAAAAGTGGAGGAAATGCTGCGTTGGATGGTGATCTGCGGCTAATAAAGTGATAGTCTTGAAAAGGGGGGCGCGCATATCGGTGGCTATCGCGGAAAGGAGGACGAGGAAAGCGAAAATGTGGTCAGAAGTAGAGGATGAGAAAGTGAGTGAAGGGGAAGGAGTGAGAGGGCGCACGGATTGAGACGCGGGGGTACCACCACGGGGCGATTCGATAGATATATTGAGGTGAAGGTCAGTGTCTTAGATCGGGGTGTGTGGACTGCACTCGATTGATTGATTCCATATCGGATTGCGATCCGATCTCGGAAAAGACGAGGACTGCGCGCAAATTGGGGTCGGCGCGGTCTAAAGGGGGAAAGAGGACGCGCTCGAGTGGTCCTTGAGTTCGAGAAAAGTCCGGATCAGATAAAGCGGAAAGGAGAGTTGCTCGAGGGTCAAGTGTCACAAAAATAGGAATGATCAAACGATAACAAAAGTCAATCTATAGATATCTACAAATCACTGTGAAACGAAATGCGTTGAACCGTTCAACTTACTCTCTTTCTCTGTCGCTCTCGCAACTAGTGTTTCTAATCGACGGCTCCCGGATGACCAGGTTGTACAAAAGCCGGCCTTCGTAACAGTAGCTTTTTAATAAATTTCATTTAGACCAATCCCTTTTCTATCATCTCTATACGAAAATGGTAAGCCAAAACACAGGAATAAAAAATATTTAGCGAAAATGGATTGCTAACTGAGGGATAATATTTGAAATTTATCGCCACGAAATGCATGATTAGTCTAGCGGGCGCGGTCTGACGTTGCGCGTGCGAGCCAGTGGGCGCGAAATGTGCAAATCTCGCCCTTATCTACCGTAATCGCTAATCATTAGTCAGGGAAATTTTGTCCCGCGGTACTTATTTGCAAAATTATTTTATTGTGAAAACCAGGTTTTCAGAGCCACATAGAAGTCGGCGCCAATTCGTGGAAGACAGAATTTTCAATGTAATCGCACAATATATTTCAATTTTTGCTTTTAAATTAGACCGTGTAAGATCATATTTATTTTTTTAGGTTTCAAAAATATTGATGGGTAGACAGAATTACGGCAAAATTTGATTTATCAAATCTATTCAAGACATGAAAGTTACTTTAGATAAGTATCTACTCTTCGAGACCTTGTAGAAATACCGTACTTACCCTGTTTATCGAGCGTACGTAATTGAAGAACGTGCAATGCGCCCCGTTTCCAGTCTTTTTCTTGCGTTTTTCTCTGCTCAATTCTTATCAATTTGTCATCAGATCCAGGAATGTACTACAATACGGGCGGTCGCGGCCGTGGTCATTACGGCAGGCCGCCGTCTTCATTCGCAAACCCCAATGGACGGGCAAACGCACGCAAGTACGTGCACGATCGATCAGTTTATCACTCGTTCCTTCCCTAATCAATCGTTATCTCAGCCCCACTTCGTCTTTCCATCAGCCGCCGTCTGAGGACGACATCCCCACCGCGCCCTACGTCTACACCGGCAATGACGACGTTGTTGGTGCTCATTAGCATAAATTTAAACTAATTAAGGCGCTGAGGCGTGTTTACGTTAACTGAGTAAGCGATCTGACCTGATTGAACGCGCGAGTGAAAGGTTAGTGTCGAAAAACGACTGTTTAGGTTGAAGGCCCAGCCAAAGTTAGTTTAGTACAATTTCGTGATGTTGACGTAATCATTCGAAACTCCAGTCTTCCTCATAAGACTTCTGCGTTAGCTCTCGTTCCTATTAACATGCATTGCTTATTAATTTTATCCTCAATTTCTGCTCTTATTGTTATAAATTTTCATTTGATCTAGTCTGCTACAGATGCCAGGTGGCTGGCTCATTCCACTACTTGAATGTATCCTTGCGGTTTTTGTAATTTTTAATGATCACAATATCATCACGTGCGAAGTAGCTATATTATAAATATTTTTACACTGACTATTTTTTCTCTAAGAAGCGCGTAACGTTGATCTGTTGATCCTAGATGCTAGCAATCGTGACAACCAGGCACAGTCCGAATAGTGTGTGAAAAATCACGTATCCTACCCGCATTTAGAAAATTTTTGAGAAAAACTTTCAAGCTTTTTTTGATAAGGAGTAGCAAATTTTGAAAATTGTGGGTCTTTACACGCAACGTCTACCCGCATTTTCACGTTTTGACCGGAAATTTCCACAACCTGCCCGCATTTTAACAATTTTCGTCACCTACGTATTCGACCCCTGCAACCAGGTTCCTCGTGAATTTTTTGCATTTCGCTGATAAAACTCATCGTTCTCACACCTCAATACCTCCCTTTTTATAATATTTTTAAATTATTATAATTTTACAATTTATTTCAGATGACAACTCGCAGTGGTCGTCGTCTGTCTTCAAGGGCGCCCAGCCTCACACGCAGCACATACGCCGTGTCGTCACAAGTATGATCCACTTTCTTTCCTTTTCGAATTTGCATTTCGTAATCTTGCCGTTTAATTTGATTAGTTTAATTTTGTCACCTAATCACGTAATGGATTCATACTGCAGGCTTACTTTCTGTTTTTGAATTTCCATTTTCCGTGTCTGATTATCGATTTTTATTTGTTTCAGGATTCTCGTCGCGGGCACTCGCTCGTCATATCGGAATTGGGCTCAGCCTTCCAGGAGCCGAGAGACCAGAAGTCAGATTATTTTATTGTTTATCTGTTAGTCTCTTATTCGCTTAGTGTTAGAAGGGAGCAGCTTTGTGACTCATTCCTAATTTTTTAATATGTAAATGGACCGCACAACTCAATAGTAAAAGCCATACGAATTTGCCTATGGCGCACCTCTGAAACAGAAACCATCGTGGTTCAATCTGATGGTCTAGTGGGAGTCATTCATTTTGTATTGGCTTTTTTTCGCACTCCGAGGCATTGCTAGTTCAAAAAAGGCAAACAACGCGCCTAGCAAAGAGGGTTCGAGGCTTCCGATCCATATCTATCCATTGCCTGACCTTCAGATCCATAAAAACGCAACATGTGGGCCCCCGTAGAGAGAGGGAAGGGAGGAAGAGAGACAACAAATAGCGATTGAGGGGGGGAGAGGAGGGGTGTTGGGCGAGGACGCAAGAGAGCGGGGAAACGGAAGAGACCAGAGGGAAAGAGAGAGGTTACGAGCCTCCACAGCCATGCCTCTGCTTTTTGACAAATGTTTTAGCCCTGATTTCCCCGCGTACGTTACTCCTAATGATTATGTTAATAAGGGACTTTGTGGTGTTGTGTGTGTGGAATACACTCCTTTCGCGATCGGGATTGTGGGCAGCTATTGATCGAAAGTAACTCATTATGGGTTCTTTGACTGATTGTAACGCTCTTATTTCTTCTGTCACATTGCAAGCATTTTCCCATTAGTCGCGCATGAATATAATTATTGCTGGGATTCGCTTTAGCCGTAATTGATTCAATTTTCACTGATTTCATTGAACATTCTGGGCTCTAAGGGCTGTTTTCAAACGATTCCCCTTTCGTTTTTGAGCTTTTTTCATTCTCTCTGCCATCTATCATATCCACCCCCTCTCTTTTCCATTCAACATCCCATTCCGCGTCTCGTAAGGGATAATTGCGGGAATGTGCCTAGTTACGAGCCTTGTTTGCGTTGCCTAGTGCGGGATGTTGGTGCGTATGTTTTAGTCTCCACCACCCCCGGAGTTGTGCTCCCATCTTTGGGCATTTTCTTAGGAATTGATTGATAACCAAACCTTTGCTCACCTAAGACGTAACAGCGTGGGAGAAAAAGAACCATTTCATCACAAGCGGTAATGAACGCGAAAAGCTAATTGTTATTGTTTCTGCACGCAATCACGCGCTGCGCTTGTGTTGCACTGTTGTTATTTCGCGGCCAGAGGAGATTACTTGTTTCAAGGTTATCGTATCTGTAGAAGACAGTGTTTTCAGTACGACTCCGAATGGAAATCCACCCTCTCCAAAAAAAAATAGAAAACCGTTGGAGCGTTCAATGTTCTAGTCCTTCTGCCTGCACTATCCAGTAGAAAAACAAAAGTGTGCGTGAAATAATGAGAGGCCGGCCATTACTCCATTACATCACTCGTCGCAAATAACGCGAAACTACCTGAACGTTCCTCTTCTCTATTGCGCGCGTTTTGTGCTTCTCCTATGTTAGCGCACTCGGCAGGCTACTTCTAGTTTCACGAGTTTTTGCTTCCTACTTGTGCTTCCTTTTGTGATTCTTTTCAATTCAATCATCAATTGTAAAAAATATCAGTGCTGTTATTGTTATTGATCAAAAACAATAACAACGACAAATTGCAGCCGACCGATGAGCAGGTCGTCGGGCCGTCCGTGCGGCAAGCCGGCGAACTTCGGACGGCCGTTCGGTAGCCAGTCGGATGATGGACCGATGGGCATCCCGTGGAACTTCGGTTCCACTCACCTCACTAGATGGCCGGACAGGAGCGAGGAGGAGAGAAGCAGGTGAGGGAGTGCCTGAGATCGATTTTTTTCTCTCGTAAAGTTGGGCTCTAACCTGTATATCGTGAGCGGAAATCTAGAGAAATCTGTGCGTCAGTACTTCCTTACAAGGGAACGTCAACATCTTTGAAATTGGGGTATATGAGGCCGTTTGCGTAAGAATCGAGCAAATCCGACTGGATCTGGCACAGCTCAAAAATGTCGATTCTCTCCAAACCTGTGATTTGGGGTTCTCAAGGGTGCTGATGACGATGGGCATACTCGTTTTTCATATTGAGCCTCCGTTGGCTCCAGATGGCACCACGTTGAAAACAGTTTTTTGACCATTTCTCTGCTCACATGAATGCTAAAATTAAGATTTTATGGCTTCAGGGTCAGAATTGAATGGGGAACACGCCTGTCAACTTCATTTATTGTTTTAAAAAATTTTTAAATCGTAAAAACAAACTTTTCGTGTGATCAATTGTACCTCGCGCAAGTAGGCTATATCGGACCGGAATGTCGAGGCGATTCCAAAAATCTACTTCTCGATCACCAAAAACGTCGCAAATCGTGGGAAAACAACATACAGTACAACTGTCTTGTAAGTAAATCCGGGCACCCTTCCCCTTGTTTACTCTTTTCCTTGATCTACGCGAGTCTCTCTCGATTGATCTGATTCCCTTCCTGTCTGCCTGTCTGCTCCCTCTCGTTTCCCCGTGCTCTCTCCCCTCTCTCGAGATGGAGACTCGGGTAGATCAAAGAAAGCCAATAATCAGGGGAACGATGTTCAGATTTACTTACAAGACAGTTGTACTGTAAGTTGTTTTCCCACGATTTGCGACGTTTTTGGTGATCGAGAAGTAGATTTTTGGAATCGCCTCGACATTCCGGTCCGATATAGCCTACTTGCGAGAGGTACAAATGATCACACGAAAAGTATGGTTTTACGATTTTAATAATTTTTAAAACAATAAATGAAGTTGACCGGCGTGTTCCCCATTCAATTCTGACCCTGAAGCCATAAAATCTTAATTTTAGCATTCATGTGAGCGGAGAAATGGGCAAAAAACTGTTTTCGACGTGGTGCCATCTGGAGCCAACGGAGNAGCCATGCCTCTGCTTTTTGACAAATGTTTTAGCCCTGATTTCCCCGCGTACGTTACTCATAATGATTATGTTAATAAGGGACTTTGTGGTGTTGTGTGTGTGGAATACACTCCATTCGCGATCGGGATTGTGGGCAGGTATTGATCGAAAGTAACTCATTATGGGTTCTTTGACTGATTGTAACGCTCTTATTTCTTCTGCCACATTGCAAGCATTTTCCCATTAGTCGCGCATGGATATAATTATTGCTGGGATTCGCTTTAGCCGTAATTGATTCAATTTTCACTGATTTCATTGAACATTCTGGTCTAAGGGCTGTTTTCAAACGATTCCCCTTTCGTTTTTGAGCTTTTTTCATTCTCTCTGCCATCTATCATATCCACCCCCTCTCTTTTCCCATTCAACATCTCATTCCGCGTCTCGTAAGGGATAATTGCGGGAATGTGCCTAGTTACGAGCCTTGTTTGCGTTGCCTAGTGCGGGATGTTGGTGCGTATGTTTTAGTCTCCACCACCCCCGGAGTTGTGCTCCCATCTTTGGGCATTTTCTTAGGAATTGATTGATAACCAAACCTTTGCTCACCTAAGACGTAACAGCTTGGGAGAAAAAGAACCATTTCATCACAAGCGGTAATGAACGCGAAAAGCTCATTGTTATTGTTTCTGCACGCAATCACGCGCTGCGCTTGTGTTGCACTGTTGTTATTTCGCGGCCAGAGGAGATTACTTGTTTCAAGGTTATCGTGTCTGTAGAAGACAGTGTTTTCAGTACGACTCCGAATGGAAATCCACCCTCTCCAAAAAAATAGAAAACCGTTGGAGCGTTCAATGTTCTAGTCCTTCTGCCTGCACTATCCAGTAGAAAAACAAAAGTGTGCGTGAAATAATGAGAGGCCGGCCATTTCTCCATTACATCACTCGTCGCAAATAACGCGAAACTACCTGAACGTTCCTCTTCTCTATTGCGCGCGTTTTGTGCTTCTCCTATGTTAGCGCACTCGGCAGCAGTGATCGAAAAGTATGTCAAAACCGACATGAGAAAATTTTCGAAAACCACGTCGCTCATAGTGTCGACTTATAGAACTCATTGCGCTCATTTCAACGGTGATACTCATTCATTCGTAAATAGTGTCGATTTTAAGATATGCCTGTCGGAAGGTGAAATAGTGGATTTTACGTCGAAGTGCATAGTGCCCGAATTCGAAAACGACGAGTTTTCAGAACAAATGAGATACACCATTGAAAAGAGCTCATTGAGTTCTATCAAACGACACTATAATCGGGCACCTTTTCCGGAAGAAAATTTTCAATTGACATGACTTTTCGACCACTGCTCGGCAGGCTACTTCTAGTTTCACGAGTTTGTGCTTCCTACTTGTGCTTCCTTTTGAGATTCTTTTCAATTCAATCATCAATTGTAAAAAATATCAGTGCTGTTATTGTTGTTGATCAAAAACAACAACAACGACAAATTGCAGCCGACCGATGAGCACGTCGTCGGGCCGTCCGTGCGGCAAGCCGGCGAACTTCGGACGGCCGTTCGGTAGCCAGTCGGATGATGGACCGATGGGCATCCAGTGGAACTTCGGTTCCACTCACCTCACTAGATGGCCGGACAGGAGCGAGGAGGAGAGAAGCAGGTGAGGGAGTGCCTGAGATCGATTTTTTTCTCTCTCGTAAAGTTGGGCTCTAACCTGTATATCGTGAGCGGAAATCTAGAGAAATCTGTGCGTCAGTACTTCCTTAGATCACGTGCGGAGTGGAGTGCATGACTCATATTTTTGTTTTATAAGAGGGATATTGCGTAATGGCGCCCCATTATCACCGTTAGGAATGTGCATTACGCTCTTGGGTTTCTTTATTTGCTTGCAATGGTGCAGTGACGTTGTCGTTTCACGGTCTACACATTTGTAGCTGCTACAGTTCCAATTAATTAATTTACGGAATCGGATAGAATAGTAATAAAATCAGCGGGCTAGTTGAGGTGATTCAATGTTTCATGGTGACTACATTTCTGATGGGCTTGCATTCCCATGATGTGAATGCCGAGTTCATTTTTCTACAAGATTTACAGTGTTTAAAAAGGGGATTTTTCAGAGATTCCTACCGCCCGCAGAAGCGTGGCCGAGGCGAAGGGAGAGACGAGGAGAGGGACGAGAGAAGAGAGGAGAGGAAGCAGCAGCGAATGAACAGGTACGGTAGGGTACTGTAGATTACGGTAATCGAAAGATTTATTGATGGGTAACGGGTATTGATGGGTATTCGACGGTAGGGATGGTAGAAAGCCACTCGCGGCATGTTGGTTTTACCGCATTTGTAAAGGGGTTGTTCGATGTCTCGCTGTTTTCGTCATCTATATTTTAGGACCAAAATGTCTGTTTTAATAATTTCCCACTAAAATGAAACATTGAAGTGACAGGTAAGATAGAAGCGTGAGCAGCAAGTTGCCAGCAACCTCTTTGTTACACGCGGCTTTATGAGCGAACCTCACCAAGCGGAATCGCGTTGAGAATGGCCGCAATCTTACGTTTCTTTGTAGTGGCTACATGTCGGTTTCACCGCATTTGTAAAGAGTTTGTGATGCGGCGTCATTCGATGTACGGATTTCCAATGCTGTTCGATGTAAAAAAAACAAAAATGAAGGAAACGTTGCAGTGGTCGATCGTCAGACCGCTCTCGGGCCTCCTCCACCGCTCCTGCGCGTCCTCCATCCGCCCAGTCTCCATCGTCCTCGTACGACCTTCGACACTCCTCCACGGCGTCCTTCGTCGGCAACGGCGACCCGCCGCCCAAGGCCCAGTCGATGGTCGGCGTGGGATGGAGAAGAGAAGGTACGGTAGGGTGGTCGATTGATAAATGCGTAATTAGTGTAAAGGCACGTCAGTTTGACTGGGTACAGTTGCACACGCGAAATTCGATGGTGAGGCTTGAGTTTCACGAATACTGGATTAGTAGCGGGGGTTGGTAATCGGTGATATGATTTTGGTCTCTCTTATAATAGGCATTTCGAGAGGATAAGTTCTTAGTGTGAAATCGAGTAAATACTGAAAAGATGATGGGGTACGGTATTCAACGATAAAATCGATCAATTGCAGGCACTGGCGGGCCCTCTCGGATGAACGGCAACAACGGCGGCGGCGGCTCCAGTGGCGTCGAGTGAGTGATCTTTGACCTTTGCTCTTTGCCGAACCAGTCTAGGATATACTATAGTTTGCCCTGCGGTACGAGATCATGTGAAACACTGATCGTTTTCTAATGTGCGTTTCTCATGTGGTAGCAATTAGGCGACAGCTGCTTTTGGTGATAGTCATACTTGTTGAATCCGGGCTGCGTAGATAATTCATTTCTCGGTGATATTGTGCGTGATGATTTCCGAGAAGAGTGGTGTTACATTTGAACTATCACAAAAATATTGTTGGATTACATAGAGATCGCGGTTTCATCTTTGCTATAGGAATACGAGCGATTCACCCGGAATGATCCTCCTGAGGCTGCCTTTTCATTACTACTGACAATGAGTCGAACCTCTATTGTTCCTTGGGGGAAAGAGCTAGATTTATGTGACGTTGTTGGGCAATGTGCGTGGCAACTTCAGCAATGGGCACATTCGCGCTACGAATATCACTGAAGATGCTTCGAAGCCCGTTTTGTGCCAGTGATGGCTGAACGCCTTATCGAATAAATCATTATTAGCGAGGAATGCGAATATTGCAAGGGGTTCATCTTCAAATGCGAGTAATTTCTGAAACGGCCATCTCGCAGGTCGTCGGGGCTCGTCGCGAACCCCTTCAAGCTCCCTCCTCTCAACAACGACGTCGTTGGCCCGTTCTCGCAGCAGATGCTCAAGCTGCAGTCGGGGCAGCCGTCGCAGCAGCAACCTCGAGAGCTGCAGCAGCAGATGAGCTAATTAGCCAATCATACATGGGCATCATTGTTGGTAGCAGCAATATCCACCCGGTTTTGTGGAGTCAAACCCGCCCGATTCGGATACAGTTACAGGAAAACTTGGCGTTTCCCTCCAATTGTGGCGTATTTTCGCTATAAACCCACCTGATATGTCTACAAGAGCAACAATCCTTGCCCATGTATGTAGCCAATTAGTGATGTACGGCGTTATTGGATCCAATTGGATGTTTCAGAAGTCGCAGCCGCCTCACAAGAAGCAGCAGTCGCAGCGGATGCTGCAAGATCGACCCGAGTCGCACTCTCAGGTAAGCTAATCAGATATCGATTACCCAGAAGAGCGTCGTTCCCCGCCAACGACGGCTAGTTCGGTACTCTTACGGTCTCATTATATTTCGCACCCCCTAGACGACGCGACTTGTTCACCTGACAGTTTACTTGACACGGGAAGGGGGGAGGTGATCAAACACATGTACAGCAGGGTTGTGCAAAATATTTAACGGTCACTTCTTTTTGCATGCTCTCTTGCATTGAGTGTCCACCCTAGAGCTCGGCTGCATTTCGAAATAAAAGTAAATACATTTTCTGAAACTGGAAGTTTCTGAAGCCGGAGAGTAGTATCCGAGCTTGGTCTGAAGCCGGAAAGTCCCGTCTTGCAGCCCAAGCGTAGCTTCCCCGGCAAGACGAATACATTGAAGCAGCAGACTGTGAAGAGGAGGAGGGAGAGAGAGGGCAGGAATAAGTTCAATCGTGAGTGGTGACGGTAGATCATGGTAGACGAGGGGTTACGGCAATGTATTTATTGCAGTAGGAGACACTTCGGACGAAGACGGGGTCCCCGTGATGCCCCTAGTCAGGAAGGAGGATGGATACATGAGAAGGTAATTTATTACTGTAATTAGTTGATTAGGAATATGGAAAGGTGCTTGTTGTATGGGC
>LS586599.1:510339-522806 GCA_900490775.1 Pristionchus maxplancki
CTTAACGTGAGTACCATATTCCTACCGGAACTCGAGTACCATACCCTTTCCGTACTGTAACACGAGTACCATACGCTCGAGTACTGTTGAATCACAAAAAATAATCCCAATTGTAAGCTACCATTCAATATTTTTTACGATAAAAATTACAGTAATGACTTTCCCACTTGGGCATTTCCAATAAAAAATTTACGAGATAGGACTTCTCAAAAAATAATTTACATTAATACTTTTCTAATCTCTTTATTCCCTATTATTCCTTCCCACTCGACCCTTTCCGACTGGTGTCCTTACACAATGGCCTTTCTCGAGAAACATATTCCGAAGAATGAATTTCCCAAATGAGTTTTCCGAGATAGAATTTACAATTCGGGGTACTACCATTTTTTATATTATTTTTTATTTTGCATTAAAATTTTTTATTCAGTGATACCTCATCGAATCGCCAGCAGAGCAACAACGGTTTCAACGGCGATTGGAAGAGAGAGGGGTAAGTCAGGACGAATCTATTTCCTATCGATAGCACAGTTACAAATTGTAACTAACTTACAATACCTGCTTGAATCTGAATTACACTGAATCAGTGATTTTGTTTCAGTAACTTCTCTCGCAAGAGGGGTAGGGATGAACGATATTACGATGGAGGGGAAAGCAAGAGGGTAAGAAGCGACGTTCCCTTTACTACTGAACGACCGTCGACGAACACGGAGAGATTCAATACGAGACACTACGGATATGGATACCCAGGTACGGTATATTCAAAGTGATATTTCTGTCCATTAGAGAATCATAAACTGATCTATTCAAGAAAGAAATGAAATTCAGACCAGTCCAATTCTCATCAACTTCGGCGAACTTTTCCCAAGAAGAAGGCGGTGGACCGCAGCAGGTATGACATTGTAGAACTAATTGACTTTAGTCTCAACAACAACAATAACAACATGACTGAGCTCAAAAGCTTACAAATATTGCCATTATTCCAGGAACGACCACTGGCGCTACCGCCAGGACGCGAGCGACTACGACGATGGGATGATGCACGGACCGATGAAGGAGGCCTTTGCGAAGTGAGTGTTTCGATCGGGATTTGGAAAAATGACGAAAATGAGGGATATAAAATGGTTCCATTAGTATGTACGTAGTAGTAACAAAGAGGAATTGATACACGGACAGACGACACGTGAGTATTGAGGTGATTCGGTACCCTGAATAGATATGGCAAATTGGGGGGCAGCCTAAATTTGCCATTCCTATTCAGCACAATGTGATACTGTCACTACTGCACCTGTATGCTGGGTTACGGTATCACCTCACCTCAATCGATACTCTGCTCAGGACGCCCCCGTGCTCGCCTTCTCGCCTCTCCTCCGCGTCCTCTCCCATCAGAAAGACGAAGTCAGAGTCGCCGCCGCTGTTCAGGTACGGTAGAGAATTGAGAACTGATTTTGCAGGAAGTCACATATTTTCAATCCTCACATGTCCTATGTTTCTCTAAGCAGTTACTGTCATTTCGTACATTTACTCAAGCTATAAATAAACAGGGCGTCATTTTTTGTTCGTAAGACTGTTGCGGTAAGAGTAGTTCGTTTCAGCACCCTCGATCACTGGCCAATGGGATTCGCGCCAGGTCAGATGCCGATCTACGATATTCGAAAGACGAAATCGACCTCACCTCTCAAGGTAAGCAAAGGAAAAGACGATTTCATTTCTTTAGTTCTTTCTCAAACATGTTCAATGCACTTTTAGACAGATTTAATGCTCTTTGGCGAGTTGAAAGAAATAGATGAATGAATGATGAAATCGATGTTCCAGAGAGCGCCCTCGCCGCCCTTCAACGAGGACGAATACTTCCGTCTGATTCCGCGACGGCTTCGGAAATAATCCTAATACTCATTTTGCACACTCTCTCGCCTGACCGGTTAGAGAGTGCACGATATAAGAGACGACGATTATTCACTCACAAAATAATTTGTATCTATCGTTAATCGTTGATCTCGATCTCTTTGATCTCTAATCATCAAAATTGTATTTTCGATCCTCACGGGTTGTACACACCTGTTCTTTCACTTATTTGCACTGCTCTGCTACTCAGGGATGGATCAATTCTTTCGATTGTGTAAAAGATTAATGTTTTGTTGATTGAAAAATGCGATCATTTAACAATATTTTTGACAACAATTGATAAAATTAGAAAAAAATGTGATTGTAAGTACAAAACAATAAAAAATTACTATTACTCGTCATTAAAATCCAAGCGCTTGATAACCATTTTCTCTCTTACTCTTGCTTGCTAATTAGTGTAAGAGTGAAATGAAATAGTTCTTCAGAAAAAAAGGAATGATAATCAGTCAATAAATCCTTATCATTTCATTATTCTCGCAATCTTTATCTTTGACTCAATACGATTACATGGGCCTAATGTCAATATACGGACAAATGCTTCTTGCCGAAATTTGACACTTTAATTATATGATTTCCGATTTGAGCAGACAACATTGCTGCGACAGTCCGCGATCTAAACCATACTCTCTTTCCGGTTTGGTGGAAGTGCTAAACAAATGTGTATTGGGTGATGGGACGTTTAGGAACCCCCGTTTAGGAACTCGCGATTGGCGATGTTTAGGAACCCCCTCCCTTTCTAAACGCTCCATCACCGTATATTAACCCCTTAAAGCTCTACCTGAACAAGCTTTTCCGCATCGGCAATCGAGATCGTTTGCGATTCTTCGTGGAACGTTAATTGTTCGCACTTTTGACTCAGTAAATTACGAATTATTGGTACATAGTCCGGTTCACCATTCCCTTCTACATATAGGCTAAGAGATTCCATCTTTCTCTTAGTTTAATTTTTGGAAATCATGTGAAGGACAAATGACGTTTATTTTTGAATTTCGTATTCAATTGCTGGGACGCCTACTATAACGTAAGCGTCCTGTGGACCAGTCAATCAATGACAATGAACCAATCAATGGACGCAAAGAGTTAGCATTCGTTATCAGCAGCAAGCTGAGTAATGGAAGAAAATAAAACATTTATTATCCAGTCTTCGAAACAAGCACGCTAACGAGTGTCGATTTCCTTTCCGGTTTCCGTATCGAGAGAAGTGCTAGGACGCCGTTCCTGAACAATTATAATTTTATTTACTTCATGGCAAAATTTACACATGAATAAACAAAATCCCCTTTTTTTACCTCAAAAACGGCGAGAATACCACCAGCAGCACCGGTTGAAGTGCTGAGTTGAGGAAGAAGAGGAAGCAGATGGTCCAAGTCGCCCACGGGCCGGATCCTACAACTATTATTCTTATAATTATTTTCAGTAACCCCGGTGCTCCTTCAGTTTAGGGACACTCGTAGTCTTTTCAATCATTAGAATTCACTAAAAAAACAGGTGGTCCACGTGGCAAACGGGCCGAAACCTGGAATGGATGGATTTAATTTCCTCACTTTTAAATGACCAAAGTGTTTTTTTAGCATTACTTGCAATGGATAAATGCGATGTGAAAACACAAAAATGAAGTTTAAATTTTAACTGACCAGTCCCAATCGTAATGGCTACTTGTCCAAAAACGAAGACAATCGTTCCGAGGATGCAAGGGACGATGAGTCTGTAACGAAATTTTGATGATGTTTGAAAGTTTTGACAGTATTTTTCGTATTTATAAGGCTAAAACGGGGTAATAGGAAGGGCAAAAATAGAGAGACACCGAGGATGCAGGGTACAATGCTTCTGAAAGAAAGACTTTTGATGTGTTTTTTGTTGCTGTTTAGAGTGCTAAAAGCGGGTGAGAAAGCGCTTGACGATGAAAAAATGAAAGAAGGAGGCATTGTTTATTTGTTTATAATAAATGTCAGAAAGCAAGCAAGAAGATGTGATTTTTACAATTTCAAATACATCGCAGAATTATTGTTTTAATCAGGGTTTCACAGATTTCTCTTCTCCACGAAACTCACTTGCTCGACACACTCTTTTTATGCCACGCTAATTTTTCTCGTTTTTATTTCGAAACGGTCTTATTTCCTATAAATTACTCACTTCGTCTCCACACTCTGCCTCCTGCTTCCACTGCCCTTCTCCGGCTGCACTGTGCCGACGAAGGAGCGATGCTTGATTAGAAGGGCGATTGTTAGACTGAAACGATTATTTGAATTTCACTCGACTCTACTAACTTTTGCTGACAATGAGGAAAGCTCAATGCAATTTGTTTTTGAAAATTCGAAATGTTCTTTGATCTTTGATCTCCCACCTGTAAAACACAATCGGCAGGACAACAACGAAGATGTGAATCCCAACGAACATCTGCGAGTGGCCGTCCTTTTGGTATCTGAAATCAAATTTTTTAAAGGGGGGGGGGAGGCACGAGGCGAGCTAGAGTCACCATAGCCAGAGGGTATATTGGGCGCGCTCTCTCCATTTCGCACGCTCTCTCGTTCGTTGCCTGCACCGCAGGGTCATTTGGCACACAGCCAAGTGATCATATCTCGGTTTGAACTCATAGTGATGGTCTGGAAGTTTCGTAAGTGTAATCGGGTAACGGCGACCCATCATCTCACGTCGAGAGCTCAGTTAGCCAGATATTCGTGCCTATTCCCTTTAAACAATGAATGAAAAAATAAATTATTCGACAAAGAACGTTTCCGTCCTTTTTTGGTATCTGAAATTGAAAATTGATAAATTTATATGTAACTGTCTGCTGAAAATGATAGTAAAGAGTCTGCAGTCGTGCTCACATAATTGTCGCATTTCAACCTATCACTTTGATCATAATGCAAGGGAACTTTGCTCGTTCTTTGCACTAACAGGACTACGGCGTGCTTTTCTGAGCAAGCGGAACTTGCGTAAATTTGATCACGGGTAGTTGTAATATCGTGAGATCGAGTTGCTTCACTTTACTCCACTATTGTGATCTCGTTAGGTTTTGATTTTTTCAGGACTAACATAATCAGAGCGTGACTTTGTGCGTAAGCGGAACATGCGTAGATTTGGTCGCAGACAGTTGTGAGATCGTGAGAAAAAAAGCGAGCGCAAACTTTGCTCTTTGCACAGTTTGTGGTGTATGTACTTTCGAAAGCTTTCGAGTGGGATGAAAGTTTTGGTATTTTTCCACTAAAAGACTAGGAGCTACTATCATTTCTTTTTAACCTTCTTGTCTTTGAGCTCACCGTGAAACTCATTTGGTTCTTCTTTAAAATGTCTTTCGGGGAAAGCGAAAATCATAATTAGGAAGGTTTTCATGGAAAATGGTCGTACTTAGGAAAGTCCTCAGCCAGCATGCCATAGACCGCAGGTTCGAAGTAGAAGCGGACGTAGAACGGCTGCCAGTGCGTCGCGCAGCACTGAAAAGTATACTTTACAATATTATTTTGAATTGATTCGAAGAAAAGACAATGATCTGCACTTAGGGAAATAAAATTAACATCAACGCGTGGCAAAATTATGAAAATAGTACTCACAATAACCAGTGATAGCATCCACGCGCAGCCACCACAGACGGCGTAGCTCATCCACTGCTTCTGTTCCCTGGAAGAGACGATGATCATTCAGTCACGAGCCGACTCTCTTACTTCCCCTGCTCTTTCTCTTTTCTGACTATTGAGAGATCATTGCGAAATGAGTCAGACAGATGATTATTCCCATTCACAAATCGTGACTTCACTGTTCATAATTCTCGTTGCAAACCCGAGGACAGTTCTTTAGAAATGAATGATTGAAAAAAATAGTGACAATTGCCAGTACCTGAACGAGTGCGGCGCGTAGATGGCGTGCAGCCGGGACCTAAAAATAACTTCATTATAGTCAGTATCTTTTAAAGCTGAAATACTTTTATTTCGAGTGGGGCCAATCGTCACATTCAAAATTGTTATGTTATCAACACGTTGTACTCGCCGTGAAACACAACCCAACTGATCGGATGAATTGAGGGAATAAAACAAAGTATTCGTAAAAAAGATTCTGACCACGCGATGAGCGGGAGATGGAAGCAGCACGCGAACCACACCCAGTCCATGTAGAGCTACAATCATTTTTCCCTTTTTTATTCCTAAAGAATGTAAGCGAAAGTTACTGCTTTACATAGTCAAATCGAGTGCAGCACACATATGTACGGAATCTTCATTGCGGTTTCTAAACATCCTAGGTTTCTAAACATTTGTAAACAACGTGAAACATAAGCAAAATAAATTTCCCAGACTTGAAACTCACATGTATAATTCAAATTGAATGCTGACCTGCAGCCAACTTCTGCCATCTCCGCTGACTAGGGGACTCTTGGTGAGAATGGCCAGACCGTCGAGGAGGCCGTACTGAATTATAGAGTTCGAAATAATCGTCCCCTAATTTCGCGCACTCTCTCGCCTCCCTGACCGGTGAGAGAGTGCCCGAAATGAAGATACGACTACCCGTAATTCGAACTCTACTAAACAGGAAATTATAACTAACGAAACCCTGTTTCCTGAGAGTAATTAGAGATAAAAAATTTTTAAAGCTTACTTGGACCATGCACAGAATATCCGCCACAGCAGAGGAGAGGAGATAGCGGAAACCGATTATCTCCTGAAAATAGCTTTTTCGATATTTAAACAAATTAATTTTCTTACTTTATGTAGCCACATGAGCGTGAGACGCACGCATAGTCACAGACAGACGGACGGACGGACAGACATGGTCATTATATATGTACTTGCTTAGTAACTCACCTTCGACGCGTTCCACAGCACGACCATCACCAGAATGTAGAATGCGGTGAAGAGTATCGTGAGTAGGACGAGAAGACCACCTGACAAGGAAGATTGAGAGATCAACGATCAATTTCGAAAATGGTCCGAAAATGGATAATTATCACCTGCCAGCACGTCATTTCCGCTCAGCGGCGCTCGGTACCACTCCCTGATTGTGTCGCCGTCCATTCTGATCGTGAAAGAGCTGAACAATACGTCAAATAAGTAACCAAAAGAGGAGTTCCAAGATGGCGTGGTAGTCAAATTGCGCGCATTCTGATCGTGAAAGTGCTGGACAATACGTAAGAGGTAACGAAAAGGAGGTAATCGTGTTCCAACCCGGCGTAGTAGTCTGATTGCGCGCATGTGACGACATGCACAATAGAATCAAGAAACGATTTGAAAGGACAATTTCAGATAAAAAGGAAAAAGAAGAAGAGTGGCGCAAAAGTAGTTGAAGTCTGGTGAGTAACTACTGGAATTCTCGCAAAATCCCCCAGACTTCCTAACAAGATTGCGCCGCGAAGTGTGTCATGAGCCATTTGTGGTCCCATTTCTGGTTCGTTGATGCTTGATAGCCACTGGGAATGGCCGGAAAAAATAGTCCGTACGCTATACTGGGGTGGTCAGAGGAATAAATGAGTGATCGGGTAACCAATTGGTGCGTTGATGTGGAGCGGCTACTGGAAATAGTAAGCAAAATGAAATGCTATTCTTGAGGTAGTAAGTGTTGATCTAAAGAGCGATTTCATAAGAAATATTGAAAGTAAGTAATGAGTGCCCCAGTCCTCAGATCCACTCAAGAAACACGTGACTCGACCCTCAAGGGATATCGAATGACAAACACTTGAAAGTAATGAGGATAATTAGAAATAGACTCATCACCGGATACGAAAAAATAGTTCAAATTCCAGTCATTTAGCACAAGTTTGTAACACTGCGTGCCATTAGCACGTGTTTACCTCAAGAAACTCCTGAATTCATGTCCAATTCTCACGATCCGATGAGGTACCCCACGCGAATTGCTTCAACTTCCTGCTCAACCTCGTGATTTTGCAATCGGGTTGAAGTTGAAATAAAAGACACAACGGAACAATTCAGAAATGTTCCCATTTTTCACGATCCGACCTGTCGCCCCACGCGAATCTCGCATTGCAGCCTCCAACATCTTTCGCGGCCAAACTCGTGATTTGGGTTTCAAAATATATTGAATCCGCGTCTCAATCTTACCTCCGTTTAATTGATATCATTACAGAAAAATGTCGTAGAAACTACTCCATCGTTTTTGCAATGACGATACTTGAGTTTACCTGCAGAACCGAGAAATACTGCATCGGGTGCATTGCACAAAACCTTGAGATCGTCGTGAAACATAACTGGTTGTCACTGAGAAGCGGAAACTGGACTGCAAGCATTTCCGGAGCCCAACAAACGGACAATAATGTCATCTTTCATCGTGACATCCATCTCGAGAGTGCTACCGTAATCTGAGGATGCTACAGTAATCACAATGTGGTACAGTACTCTCAGGAGTCACGAGTTTATCAGAGCGATAGATGTCAGCCGGGTCTTCATCGTTATCTCGTCTCCATCTCGAATCACTTCGATTTGTCTTCGAAATCGATAAAGTCGATCATAATCGCACAGCCCAACAGCGCGGCCTTGATGCGCACATCCAGATCCACCGGGACTGCAAGTATTCTGTCTTTTCCCAAAAAATCTTAAAATCCAGGCATTTCCCCATTGCGTGAGGCGGTTCTGCCGTTTCCCACCACACACGCACAATTGAGCGCGAAGTTGTCGCACGTGGTGAAGGCGGCCTTCATGAAGCCGGGGTACTTGCGCGTGATCGCGCCCACGCCCGCGCCGCCCGACAGCACCTGAGAGGGCGACGTTTACTAATATCATTAAATTCGAGCGTTTTTCCACTGCGTGAGGCCCGGCCGAAGTTTGTCACTGCACCACGCACTCACCAAGTAAGTGCGCTCGGCGTTGCAGTCGCACTGGGACGGGAAGGGCACGGTGAGCACGGGTCTGAAAGCCGGTTCTGGTCCTGAACTCCGGCCCTGTAAAGCCGGCTTACTGTCGATTCATGTCGAAGACGGTCAGACCGCCACGGGAGCAGAGTGTCGAGTTGTAGATCACGTAGGCGGCCTGAATTGGGCGATCTTTGACAAAAGTCGACCAGCGCGGCACACTCGGCGCACCACCTATCACACCACTGACCGGAACGCCGGGCGGCGCCTCGACGCGCATCTCCGTGTCCGTCCACAACTTACTGCTGCGCGCGATCGCGAATGAGGGCTGCAAAACATGGAAGAGATACGTCGTCGATGGCGCTGCACTGGGTGCACCACATATCACACCACTACCGTACCCTGCCCATGCCGTCCTTGGCCAGAATGTAGAATCCTCTCGAGTCGCCGATGAGCTGTGCCTCGACGAAGCCGCCCAGTCCCTGCTGCTCCTTCGCGTAGTACATCTGCGAAATAGCTGATAAGTAAATGCAGGCTCCGGCTCTGGTAGTGGACTAAAAGACGACCCCGACTCCAGTCCCGGTTCTCAACTCACAAAGTGGCCCTGGTCGTTGTAGATGGCGTACTTGTTGGGCGTGTCGATGTCCGTCAGCACTTCGACAACGTCCGTTTTCTGCAGAATTTACGGTCATAGACTAATTTACGGCTCCCGGCTCCCGGTTCGGGACCGGGTTTTAGCACCGACCTGCCGGACGTGGGCGCCGGCGCACGGCAGCAAGTACTCGAGGCCGGGCGGGATGATCAAACCAGCCGGCACCACGGGCACCAGCATCCATTGCTCGCCTGAGATCCGGGAAATAGGACGTCATCGGGTAAATGCCGGCTCCGGCTCCGGTTCCGGTTCCGGCTCGTACCTGCGGCCAGCACGATGGGCGGTCCGCCGCCGCCGACCATCGCGACCGGCTGCGCCTGCTGCACGACCACGGCGGGCTGCGGCATCGGCTGGTGCGGCTGCGGCATCATCATGGGTTGCTGCTGCTGCATGGGCGGGTTTTGCTGCAAATGCTGGAGTCTTTCGGACACTGGGCTGCAGAACTTCTACCTGTGGCATGGGCTGTTGTTGATGCATGGGTTGTTGCAGCAGGGGTTGCTGCAAGGATAGTTGTGATTTGGCGTATCATCACACTGTTGAGCACAGTGATAAGATACAAAAATGTACTGTAACGACAGCATAATGGCCCAAAGATGTTCTCTAGTCCCATCCGGATCGAGGGTGCAGCTGCAGCAACCGTACCTGCTGCTGCTGCTGCGGTGGGTAGCCGCCCTGCTGCTGCTGCTGCATAGGCTGCAAGTGATACGGTAGGGTACTGTAGTCGTGGTTATACTCATGGGTACGGTACCTGTTGGGGCGGGTAGCCTCCCTGATTCTGAGGCGGGTATCCACCTTGTTGGGGCGGGTATCCACCTTGTTGGGGCGGGTATCCACCTTGTTGGGGCGGGTAGCCTCCTTGTTGTTGCGGGGGGTATCCCTGCTGCATTGCGCCGGTCGGACGAGTTGGAGGGTCTGCAGAGAGGGTACGGTAACGGGTACGGTATCTGGGACTAGCATAAGACATCAAGTGGGGTACGGTATCTATCACTTGAGTACGGTATGGGCACTCGGGTACTGTATCTGCTCAGGTACAAGGAAATGAGGCAGGAGCGGGGAACGAGTGAGAGGTGAGAGAAAAGAGCAACCAACCGTCTAGTACGAGCGAGAAGGTGAGGAAGGAGGAGAGAAAGAGGAGAAGAGCGATCGATAACAAATCGATAATTGAATTGGATGAAGAAAGGAATGTGTTTAGTATGTAAAGGGCAAAAAAAAGTTATTTTGTACGGAACGGTTTTTTGTGAAAAATTGTGCATATCCATTCTTCCATGAACAATATTTCTTTTTTAATATCATACTGACATGTTTATTCTAATCATTTGTCACCATGAAGAATCAGTTCCTAGGTATTGATTTGCTGATACAAGTTTTATTCTGCCTCTACCCACAACCCTCTTTTGAAAACTAACGCTTTCAGGCGTCCTTTTCTCTATCGAAAATCTTACTGTTCAAATTCATAGAGGGCGTCTCAGATTCTTATTTCATTGCATTCTACTCGGACGTTAATCAATCCGTCTGCATCGTTTCTTCAATTTAGCGAACGATGGCAATGCAGGAGCGAGAGGTAAGTGAGGCGGTTTGGTTGCTATCCCTAAACATAGATGAAGGTTTCAATTACAGGCCAAGCAACCTCTCGAGGCTAGATCGAAGATATTCCAAATTTTTGACCATGCACAGACTATGATGAACGTGGAAATCGAGGAGTTCTTTCTAGCAGTCTACGACTTGGAAATTCATGGCTCGGGTGAAATTCGAATCAGCCTGGAAAGTTTAACGGATCGTGAGAAGATAATTATCAAAAAATCGAATCTATTTATCGTTTTGATGGTGAATTCCCTGCCAAGTTGCGTGAAACGATCGTTCTACGTTCGACAAATACTGGCCGGCACGGTCATTTATCGAGTGAACATACTGCCCATTTTTTGTCATTTTCTTTCAAATACCTCTTTTGGAATATTACACACCATCAATTATAGAAGACCTATGTTTATTGAATGCCACCTGTTGCATTATCTAAGGAAAAATGAGTACAGAATTCCCATTGATCGATCGCCAATTCCGGATCAATTTGAGTGGAAAACAGAAAGTGCAAATTCCGTTGAAGAAGAATTTCATGCTGTATTCGCAGAATATAAGCTTACGGATTAATTTGTTCCCATGCTTTCAAATGTTTAAAGTGTCTTGCTTCTCAAATGATAAAGAAATAATTGTATTGAGGTTCTCAAGCACGATATGTGATAGTTGTAAAGTATTTTGTGTTGGTCAACGGTGCCTTGAAAGGATCTTAAAGAAGGAGTCCCACGAGGTGAAAAGGTGGGCTCCCACCACGAATGACGTGCAGAATCAATGAAAATACTGTAGGGAAGAGGGTGAGAGAGCGAGAGAGTCAGACAAACAGAGTGCTCTCTCTTCCCCACTCCCTTCCCTTCTCCCTCTCACCCCTTCCCTTTGCACCGCGCATCTTGATTTTCCTTGCATTATCGGAAAACTTTGAGCGCGCATACAGTACCGTGCAAAAGTTTAGCCGCAAATTTCAAATCTTCATAACTTTCTTGAAAATAGAGATAGAGACCTGCGGTTGGGCGCGTTCGATAGACAAACCATCGGAGAATAATGCCATATGGTAGGCGAGTTTGATTCACTAAAAAGTCATTTGTGGCATAAGTTTTGCTGAGGTACGGTCGTAGTTTATTTTTCAAACCTCGGAGGTCTTTTCGAATCACTTCCAATTTTCTGTGGTGATAGTACAACCATTGGTGTATAAAATCCCCCATAGATCATTTTGATCAGATTTCGCAATAGCGTAGGGGAGCCATTTTCCGACACCTCACAAATTTGTGAAAAGTGATGTAACTTCCGTCTAAATAGTCCTACAGACCCCAAATTTTGCAGGTAGCATACGGCATTGTTGAAGCAACTTTATGCCAAGTTTGAGAGCGATCGGTAGCCCGCCTCGAAAAATCGAAAAAATTTCGAGACCATTTTTCGACCCAATTTTAACTACCCTATCCGTGATAGGAAAAATCTGATTTCTTGCAGCATGGTAGCACAACATCTAGTGATGGTGTGTGCAAAATTGTGGAGTCGGTCGATTTCGTTCTTAGTTTTTACAACTGAAAATCTGAC
>LS586599.1:525088-535217 GCA_900490775.1 Pristionchus maxplancki
TAGCTCGCTTTAAAGTTGAGCTAGAGACTTCAAATTTTGGATTTGCACTAGGATACAAGGGATAAACTTCTTTAACGCAAAAACTCGTGGGACGGCTTCTTTAACGCATTCTTGAAGGATCTATTTCAAACAATTATCAGCGCCGAATATGGTCTATTTCAATTGAATGCGGAATCTGATGACCATTCACCCATTCCTTCCCCCTTCGAGTGGATCCAAGACGTATCTGTTCAGGTCATTAAATTTGCTCAAGGACTGACTAAATTGTTCTAATTTTGAAGCAGTCGTTTCAATAAAACTTCTTTCCTGTCTGATAAAGTGCACAGTTTATTTGTTCTGTTGGGTATCACTACAAAACAATGTAACGGCGGAATCAAATGGATTCCTTGGGCTTGCGGAAGTGAGATACTGCAGTGGATAGGGGAGTCGTTTGTTGATGGGTGATGACAATGGTGCAGAAGCGATTGTTGGATGAACAGACGACATCAGTGACCTCTCAGAGCTGCAAAATTATCATATTTCTTTAAACCATTCATTGTTCGTGCTTTTCTAACCGCTATATCTCAACTTTGTCTATACGTATAGTACCGCGAGTCAAGCAAATCGATGGAACGTTTAGAATCAAAGCCAACCTCTCGCCGCCCTCTCATCCCCCTTCATCTGCGCCTTCTGCTGCACCTTTTTATTATTCCAACTCCACCCTTAACTATTCTAGCAATACTCTATCTATCTACACCCGAGTCAGACGAAGCTATGGAACATTCAGAATCTAAGGACTCCTCACCTCTAGCCGCCCTCTCATCTCTCTTTATCTGCGCCTTCTGCTGTTCCTTCTTCTTAGCTAAGTCGAGAAGACGATCGGAGATCTTGCGGAGGGCTGCAATGAGCAAGATATAGCAATAGTATTCAGAGTTAATGAAGGTGATGAGTAAGGAGGTGTGATGATCTGTATGTCTGCTCACTCTACTAGTAGCACTTGCCCCGTTCTCACACTCGTCCGTTAGATCAATTGTCTCATCCCCCCACAACTATAACACCTGTGCGGATAAATATTATTATTATTATTATTATTATTAATCATGGAGTCGATCATGGACTGACTCTACTTCGCTAGAAACAGCTGTATGTCAATACACCTAAGTCATGGGGACAATGACGATGTGACACTAGAGATTTTTCCAAATAAGAATCGTATGGGGACGTCAATCGATAATCATCCGTACCTGTCGACTGGTTCTTCTCTCCCTCCTGCGCCGTCTTCTCCTCGACCTCCTTCAGCCACTGCTCACGCCACTTCTTGGAGGCCGCCGGCTGGAATGAATGAGTTATTCATGATGTAGAACTTCTAAAAGAGATCAAAAGGAGATGCAAAAGTGTGCATACATTTTACATTTTCTTTATTAAAAGGCAGATAGTGGACCTAAGCTACTGAATCACAGACCAATACACCGGCAACTCACAAGTGGGCCTTTGGTTGACCCAGTGGCTGAATTCTGACAAGATAGCTAGAGTTTGAATTTCATGTTTGTAAATTCCAAAAGTCCTTGAACCGTTACATCATTGGTATGAAAAACGACCAACCGAGTGCCACGACACCGGATCCGGCTCGTCCTCAAGAATCTCCTCCTCGGCATAGCTTCTGTCGCTCTTAGGGCGAGAGGAGAACTGAAAATACATCATTCAATCCAAACTACATGTCCCAGCCCAGTTACTCCTCGTGTCATTCGATTGATGTTAGTAATTGATGAAACTAGATATCCTCACTCTGGTGGGTTCCTTGACCACCTTGATCTTCATGTCGATCATCTCCGCGTACGAGACGCGCTCCTCGGGTAGACGAACGGAGCGACGGGGCTGGAAGGACATTTGTTCATTCCCCATTCAACCGGGACTCTTTTATTCATTCTTCACTATGTGGTGATAGTGCAAGCAAGCTCCGTGGTTGAAGGCATCATATCATGGTCATGGGCTAGGAATCTTGATTCACCTCGACCGGCTCCCTCTCCTTCTTCTGCGTCTTGGTGCCTGCGGGGCGGCCGCGGCCTCTCTGGAATGAATTACGCTATGCATGCACTGCAGACCTTCCTTTGCAAGTCAGTCAATAAATCGCAAGTTGGTCGAATGACATACCTTGTACACGCCACTTGTCGTGGGCAGCAACTGCGAGACCATAGCAGCAACACCTTCAGGCTTCTTGACCACACCTGAGCCTTTCGGACGACCTCTCCCCGGCTGAAAGATGGACGTTTTGACGTAGAAGCAAACTAACTATTGATATCTGACGAGTGAATACGAGACATTGTACTCATCAGACAGACCTAAACGTCCTCAGTCAGTAGCAATTTATAATAATTGTTCGATAGGAACTGTCTGTTCATCATCTTTCATGAGCTTACAAAAAGGATACACCTTTCTTAGATACTTAGGCTACCGGTCTCATACATGGGTCTCACCTTCATGCGATGCACCTGTGCCACCTCCATCGGGTCGAGATCGATCTCCTCACTCTGCAAGAAAAGATTATGCAGAGGGACAGAGCATAACCCATCAGTCACGTAAGAAGTTTGCCAGATTATTAATAGAAAGAGACCACAAGATGTGGATGCTCACCGTTCCTCTAAGACTTCTCCTCGTCGGCTTCACCTTCACCATTTTCTTTGATCAGTTCGATTGGTCAAATCTGAAATGAACTGTGTTGATATTATGACTAGTTGACCACCTGAGAAGAGACGTAACAGCACAAAAAGAATATTCCCATGAGCAAGGGTGGGTGGTGGTGGTTTGGATGCACTCGCACCGAAACACCGCACAATATTGATTGAATGCCTAGTCGCCATGCCCAATTGGTCAACAGGCGGGTTAGCAAGGAAGACAGGGGAAAGAAATGGGTAGTGAAGGGAGATGTGTGAGTGGATAGTGGCCTGGGCGAGACGCGGCTAGTGGTTAGAGACTGTGGTGATGTGAGAGAGCCCAGACTGTTTGAGCAGTGAGAGAGAAGGTCACAAGGAGAGAGAAAGGGAAGAGGAAGGAGTAAACACGAGGGGGCATTTCTGCTTTCAGTTTATGCCGAATTTCTTGAAAACTAGTGGTTGAATCAAGAAACAAAGTGCAGATTCGTAATCCCTGCTCAATTTCGAATCGATTAGTTATGGCCGCGTCTAATGAGAGCGCCGTTGTTGTTTTTCGCCTCATAATTATTACTTGGCAATAATTTCAAAAATACAATTCGATGGATTTGTTCGCAAGACAGTGGTGCACAGATAACAACGAGAATATGAGAAATATGATAAATATGGAGTAGCGAAACAAGGGTTATTCTATGCCGACTGGGGAAGGAGTCGGGTGGAAAGAAGAGAGGGGTGCGTAGTGACTAGTGAGAGAGAGAAGAAGAGGAGAGCAGAAAGGAGGATGGAGATAGTGAGGCGAGCAATTTGTTCTGCAATAACACTTTTTTCGCGAAACATTCCAATTTCTGACTTTCGATTTCCACTCTCTTTTCTCCATGTGCGTATTTTCTTTTCAGATAATATGAGGGCGTTCGCCTAAGAATCGAGCAGATCCGACCGGGTCTGGCACAGCTCAAAAATGTCGATTCTCTGAAAGTTCGAGTTTTGAGGTTCTCGAGGGTGCTGATGACGATGGATACACTCATTTTTCACATTGAGCCTCCGTTGGCTCCAGATGACGTCACGTCGAAAACGGTTTTTGTTGAATTTCTGCGTCCATGAGGTCCCTAAAATTAAAGAAGGAGAAATATCAAAGTTTGAGTGCCTAAACTAGAAACGCAGTCTTGTAGTTATCTCCAACCATATCAGAATTCTGAAAACCCCATGTTTATATCTGGTTTCTGAATCAAGTTAGAGCGAATTGGCTGCGAGCCAAGTCACCCTGATCCCAGGCAACGGGCGAGAGAGCGTGCGAAATGGAGAGAGCGCGAATATACCCTCTGGCATAGTTGCCGTTTCGCATCCCTCCTTCTTTAAGCAGAATTGTTTCCCGGGGTAGAATTTGATGCTGATCACGCCTGTCTGATTCATTTTTCATGAATATTATTCATAATTTGTAAAAATAAAAGTTCTCTCAAACCCAAAAGAAAGCTTATTCTTGTACATTGATCGGACCGGCTTGACGCGTGGAATCTGGATCTATAATTTCATCCTGAACAAACGTCCCACCTCCGAGAAAATCAACTAACAGTGAAACCGCATTGTAAGTAAATTTGACGTTCCTTCTTCCTGCTCTTGATCTACCCGAGTCTCTCCGCATTGATTCTCTCATCCGTCTGTCTGTTTGTCTGCACCCTCTCGTTTCCCTGTGCTCTCTCTCCTCTCTCGAGATGGAGACTCGGGTAGATCAAAGAAAAGCGATAATCAACGGAACGATGGCTAGATTTACTTATAATGCGGTTTCACTGTAAGTTGATTTACTCGGAGGTGGGACGTTTGTTCAGGATGAAATTATAGATCCAGATTCCACGCGTCAAGCCGATCCGATCAATGTACAAGAATAAGCTTTCTTTTGAGTTTGAGAGAACTTTTATTTTTAAAAATTATGAAAAATATTCATGAAAAATGAATCGGACAGGCGTGATCAGCATCAAATTCTACCCCGGGAAACATTTTTGCTTAATTTTAGGGACTCGTGGACGGAGAAATTCAACAAAAAACGTTTTCGACGTGACGTCATCTGGAGCCGACGAAGGCTCAATATGAAAAATGAATATGCCCATCGTCATCAGCACCCTCGAAAACCTCAAAACCCGAACTTTCAGAGAATCGTCATTTTTGAGCTGTGCCGGCGCTTGCTCGATTCTTAGGCGAACGCCCTCATATACAGTCCAGATGTTCGATAACTGGTAAAAAACTCACATGATCTGAACACTAGATTTTTCTCACTGAATTTATCGTACTCGAAATATTGGATACATTTCCATCGGGTAAGAATAAAAATGATTGGGGGAAAAGGATTGGCAAATTATGTATCTAACCTAACCGTGCAGACAGAAGAAAATTGATACGGTATGTTCTCGGGCAAAAGAACTAGACTAGAATAGAGAAGCGAAATACCTAACAAACTAAGAAGTATTGTTTCTAATATAAATATCTTCATTTTTCCTGTTTCTAATTATTCTCCACTTCCTCAATCCACGACGTTAATTTCCTCTTCATCTTTGGCTTTGGCCGCAGCGGCTAAGGTGGCTTCTGAAATTTTTTATAATTATTGACAGTTTTGGAAAAATTAAATTACTGGGTAACCCAATATTTCATAATACACTAGATCTATTGGTGCGCACTCACCTCTCTTCTTCTTTAACGCCTTTCCCTGCTTGAGACTCGCCAGGGCTTGAATGCGCAACGCCATCTCGCGTAGCACTGCAAAGGGTTACCGTAATTGGGTTTCGTCTAGAACCATAAAAAAATGAATCATTCTTCCCGGCCACCCCTTTTCATTTCAACTATCAACGACCATGACGGGAATCATGCAGCTACCTTTACTGTTACACGGTAACTACAATTACACGGTAACTACAAAATACTGTAGTTACCGTGTAATTGGGTCTACGGTAACTACAGTACTTTGACGCATCTAATCGAAAATCGATCGCATAAATATATAATAACGTACTATGTGCCTGACACTCCTCGTCTCCCTCCTGTTCCTCCACTGACTTCATCCACAACTCGAAGGGTGGAAGATCGTTGTCTGTGCTCTGAAGATGTATGTAAGTTTAGGAGAAAGGGATAAATACTGCAAGAAAGATTCAACAATTCAACAAAGACATTTTTAGCACTAGATTTGGTGTCGATAGATTGCAACTCTGGATAAGCCACGAACCTCAATGAGGTACTGCAAGGGTCTCTCCTCCTCCGGCTCACTAATCGTATTGGTAGCAACAGCTTTGTTGGTTGGTTTGAGCGCCATGTTACGGCATGGCTTCTCAATCGAGACCGCATCCTTGCTCACGATCTGCTTCTCCTGAAATTAAATCGATTAGCACTCTGCAGTTTTTCTAAATGCCTATGGGCTAGTATTGATGACCAACCTCTCTGTTCTCCTTTTCGGGCTCGGCCTGCACCGGTTCATTCGTTGCGGCTACGGCGGGATCGCTGTCAACAAACACGGGGCTAGGTTCATCCACCGTCTCCACATCAATCTCATCGTTGTCATCGATCAGTGGAGCTGTCTGAAATATGGGTTAATTTAATATCGCCCGATGGTAAAAACAAGAGTACATTACATCAGCTGAATGTAATACGCACCTCTTTGAGACCCAATTCGACATTCTCGGCAATTTCAGGGCGCGTCTCGTCAACCGCCTCCACATCGATCTCCTCCTCGTCGGCATCAATCTGAGTGTTCTGAAAAAAGTTCGTTCTTTACAATTCAAGAACAAGTGTTCAAGTTTTTACCAACAATAAAAGAGACATACCTGGTTGGAAGTCAGCTCCGAATCCTCGACCATGACAGGGCTCGCCTCATCAACCGTCTCCACATCGACCTCCTCGTCTCCATCAATGGTATTCTGCAAATGTATGAATTGTTAAATTATCTTTTTGTTATTATATCCTAGCCGAATTTTGTTTCGAATGAGTGGCACATACCTGCTGAAGATTCTCGGCATTTGTCTCATCAACGGTCAGCACGTTAATGTCCTCCTCCTCGTCTTCCACATCTTCGCTGTCTTCGTCGGATGACGTCTGACGGCTCTCGGAGTCCTCCTGCTCGTCGTCGGGACTCTCGACGTCTAGCTCATCGATGGCGTTGGCTGACTCCTCCTTGTAATCATGTGAAGGCGTCTGGAGATCCTCAGAATGATCGACGATGTCGTCCTCGCCGTCGTGATCAATCGTTTCTTCTGGCTTGTTGATGGTCACAGAAAAGACAGCGCCAAAGGATAGGAAGTCCTCGAGCTGCAGTTCGTCTGTAGCTGCAGCCTCCGCGATGGGGTTTTGTGTAGAGTTCTCGAGCTTTTCTTCTTTTTCTTCTAATTCTTCTTCCTCTTCTTCTTCATCTTCAACCTCAGACTCGGACTCGTACACTGTTTTGGGAAATGAGGAAACCTCTGGATGCTTGAGAGGCGCTTCCAAGAGGCTGGTCAGAGAGGGGGAGCTGTTCTTGATCTCAGCAAGGTGGTTAGGCTCGACAAAAGCAGTGGCGGGTACCTCGAAGGTCTTCGGTGCATCCAAGATGCTCACGACAGATTCGGGTTCAACAGTCTTGGGAGCCGTCGAGAAGGTTATCTTGATCTTGGACAGGTCGTACTTGCCTGCGGTCTCCTCCATGCTTATGGATCTTGTAGATAGAATCTCAGGTTGAGCATCAGGGATCATCAGCGGACTGCCCGGCTCGCTGTAGAGCTGTCCTTCTTCTTCCTCTTCTTCTTCCTCTTCCTGCTTGTCGAAGGGATCCTCCTTTCTTGAAGTAACCATGCCCATGGCGCTCACAGATCTGGGCTCATCGTCCTCATCGATGGCAGGAGACATAGGAGGGCAGCTGGCAGGCCGGTCCTCGTCGGGTACGTACAACTTCGATTCCTGGTCCTTCGGGCTGGTGGATCCAGATCCCTCCGAGAGCACCTCGCCCTCTTCCACGCCCGAGTCGTTCAGCGGAGAGGCGACGGTGGAGTCCATCTGCAATTTGTTGATTGATTTCAAAGTCTAAGAGGACCTTTGGATCTCGGAAATGTAAAAAAAATGAACAAACAGTGTAGAGGTCCAGCTCGGGCTCAACGTCTTCGTTCTTGTGTGTCTCGGGAACCTCAGCTTGCACTGTCGCTTCTTCAGCTACCGTTGCATTCTTGGAAAATTTATCCAGAATGACGACCGACTTGCTGGAGACGGAGGATGAACGAGATGAGCTTCGCGAAGAATCTCGAGACGAGCGAGAGGAATCTCGGGACACGGTCTTTCGAGATTTGCGGTCATCCTTGGTGTTGCGTGATCTCGATCGAGAGGAAGAGTCAATAGAGGATCTTGATGAGGAACGAGAATAGCGGCGAGAGTCGCGGGACACAGAGCGAGACTCCTGTCGACTGCGCTTAGCAGGAGAGCGAGATCTGAAAGGGGTTATTAAATGGAGGGAAAGAAATTCTTAGAATGTGATAAATATAAATATTGTAAGTTCTTACCTGTGTCTCTTTGCCGATCGCTCATATCTGTCATGTGTGTCTCTCGAGTGCGATCTTTTGCGGTCCCTGTGGGAGAAGGGCTTGGAAGGCTTGGCGGGACTGAGGTCTCTGAAAATGAATAAATCAGTGCTTATGGACAACCACAACGAACAACACAACAACAATATATTTCCAAATGACTAGATAAATAAGAAAAAAATCGAACCTGGGAAAAGTCGATTCTCTCTGCTCCCGAGGAATAGCCATGTACTCCTTCAGGCGCTGTGCTTTCTCCGTTTTGACGGCATCAGAATCCGGACGATTATTCCTGCAAGAGATATTGCGATTGAAGAAAGTATGACATAAATTACTAAAGAATCTAATGAAACAGGACTCACGTTTGCTCACATTACAAGGCAGTCATTAAGAATCGTACTGAATAAAATATGGTTGACGAATCAAAATTTGCAAAGACGCTATTTCCATTGCGCATTAATTTGAAATCATTTCCAGAGTAGAATGTTTGCCAGGATTATTGCAGTTTTGAATTATTCCGTCCATTAATAAAAATGTTTGAAGACAACTTTGAATAACTTATTTTTTGTAAAATTAGTTGTAATCCCATGCTGTAACTAAATTAGATTGATATATGATACTTGATTAATTGATTGGTTGATGAAAGAGAAGTTACTCACCATTTCTGCACCCGTCCTCCTCTTGCATAGTTCGGGTTAAAGTTGTTGCCTTTGTATCCTCCGCCGTATCCGCCTCTCTTGTTGAACTGGTTACTGTAGCCTTGGTTACTGTGGCCTCCACTACCGTATCCTCCACGGCCGCGGTTGCTGCCACGCAAGTTACTGTAGTCGGAGTGGTCGGATTTGGGACCGTAGACCTCGGATCTACCGTACTCCTTGGGCTGATCGTAGGGTCTACCGTATTCCTTTGGCTGATCATAGGATCTACCAAAGTCCTTAGGCTGATCGTATGATCTACCGTACTCCTTGGGCTGATCGTAGGGTCTTCCATACTCCTTGGAGTCTCGGCTACCGTACTCCTTTCTGCCGTGGTGGGACTTGGACGAGTGGTGTTTCTTGGAAGAAGAGTGGTGAGAGCGACTGGACATGTCTGCAAAAATGAAGAATTAGCGATTTTGTTTATGATAAATCGGCGAAAAAGTCGGAACAAATGAACGAAAATGAAGAGCTGATGCTGATGAGGGGACGAGTGAATGAATGGTTTGACGGATAGATAGAGAGGAGGATTAGAAGACTAGTAGAAACCAGTCTCGATTAGCGTCCGATCGTGAGTTTACAAGCTGTAATGAGGCTGGGCCTCTGGGTAGAAAAGTGCGCCGAATCCGGAGTTCAAGAGGTCAAGACAATCGGGTGGTGCCAGAGGGTAAACATGGAGATAAGTCATATGACGCCGTATTTGTAAGACTCGAGCAGAGGCCGGCACAGCTCAAAAAGGCCATTTCTCTCAAACTGCGTGATTTGAGGTTCTCAAGGGTGCTAATGACGATAGGCATATTCATTTTGCACGGTGAGCCTCCGTTGGCTCCAGACGGCGTCACGTCAAAATACGATTTTCTCAAATTTCTCCTCTCTGGTGATCACTAAATTTACGCAAATATGGCTCCAGGGACAAAATTATCTGGGGATCTCGAATCTTAACTTAATTTTCCTTAAAATGTAGAAACTAATTAATTAGAAAAAGCAAAATCTTATAGAGGCGTTTGCAGGCTTAACAACTTATATAGGTCGAACCGTCTTGAATCAAGGATTCCGAAAATGTATATGATTGACGAGAAAAAGTGTCGGGTCTTCAAATGGGAAAGCAAAAACTGACTGCAAAACGGATAAAAACGGCGTCCCTCGCCTTTGATCTACTCCCTTCCTTGGTGTGTGACTTTCCCTTGAGGCGAGATAGTGTGCGGAATCGAGAGAGCAGAGAGAGACACGGGTAGATCAAAGGCGAGGGACGCCGTTTTTATCCGTTTTGCAGTCAGTTTTTGCTTTCCCA
>LS586599.1:536069-552773 GCA_900490775.1 Pristionchus maxplancki
AGAGAGGAGAAATTTGAGAAAATCGTATTTTGACGTGACGCCGTCTGGAGCCAACGGAGGCTCACCGTGCAAAATGAATATGCCTATCGTCATTAGCACCCTTGAGAACCTCAAATCACGCAGTTTGAGAGAAATGACCTTTTTGAGCTGTGCCAGACCCCTCCCGATCTGCTCGGTTCTTATAAAAACGGCGTCATATTAGTAAATTTTTATAATTATCGATAATTTCCAGAAGGGTTCATTCAGAAGGGTTCAATCATTCGTCTTTCAGTATTGAGTTGGCAAAAAAAGGCTCAGACACCCGAACTAAAAAGACAAGAAGCCCAAGTCCCTAAAGAATGTGGGAATAGGGATAGAAAAAAAAGAGGACCGGGTGGCGCAGTGGTTGTGTGCCAGGAATGCGATACGAAAGTCACGAGTTCGACTCCCCGTGTCCTCAGATCCACCCAAACCAAGGGGGTTAAGAAATGTTGGAAGTGGTGCAAGCCACAGTAAAGAAATCCCCTACCACGTGCACACAACACGGGCGGTAAAAGCCTCGCAACAGAAACTGGTCGTCCCAGGATAGGTCTTAGTTGCTAACAGGCGAAGGGGTGGCACAGCCCGCCCTTGCGTGGAAAAGCCTAAAAAAAAAATCAGCAGAAAGCAAAAGAGACTGTCAAAAGGTGGTTGGTAGTCTACACCACAAGAGAAAGAAGACGATGAATTGGTAAGCGAAATGTCTGAGTGTTGCTATTTGATATGTGGACTGGAGCATAGGTATGGAGAGGAGTACAGCGTGCAAGTGGGAAACTTGTGAATGACTGACCGCGTCGAATCGAGTGATGAACAGGATTGGGTTGGGTCAAAAAGATCGGATGCACCCAGGCTCTTTATTGTCGCTCGAATAATTCAGAAGCCAAGACAGGGCAGGAGGACCAGAGGCGATTGGATTCGAGAGATCACGAGTACCCACTGGGCATTCCTGGAGAGAAAAGTATCGAAATTGTGGAAGCGAATGATAAACAATCACAAGAAGTCAGAACTGCAAATTATGAGGTATTATCAGAAGCATCAACCTGAAAATTGCCAGTATACGAGTCCGATGGTACACTAGATTGACTGCAGCGAAAGTGAAGTGTTCCACTACCGATGTGATGATTCATGCGGAGTACAGCTTCGTAATGATCAGATCGAGACGATTTGTTGCTTTGTTGACACCTAACAGGGTCTTTGTATTTTTTCATCTGGAACCATCGAAATAATTGTACGAGAAATAACACTCTTACTTTGAATCATTTGTGAAACTTTCCATTCATTGTTGTCGACGAGCGAAATTTCCCAATCAACACAGCGAAATTTTCTTTGACAGACTTCTAATCTCTCTTATCAATCTACGCAATGCAAATTAAGGCGACGTGGTCAATCGTTGATCAGATACCATTAGTTGTTATTGTGGGTGGTTCCGTAACAGAATGCTGATTCCTAGCCGTCCGAAATTTGGCAGTCATTTGCCTTGACAGCAGATTTAGGCGACGTTGTCAATCATTGATCAGAAGGTTTATCTTGTTAAAAGTTTACTCTGCAAAAGCTATGCAGTTCTAGCAATTTTGGCAGGAATAATCAATTCCTTGTGCTAATCACTGATGCAGAAAAATATTCACGTGAAACCCAGACAGCTTCGCATTTTCTGGTCAGAGCTCAATGCTCTGACGTCTCTCGTTATCTCTGTGCACCCTTAACCGACGTGGTCAAATGAGAGAAAAAGAGATGTCGAGAGGGAGCGAGAGGCAGTTGTTGTCTGTGAGAGAGCGAGAGAGTGTGCAATGCGGATTCTCCCCCTCTTCGTCCTTCTCTTGTCCCTTCTCATCCACACTTCCCTCGCAAAGAAGAAGGAGAAGGACAGCTACTGGCAGGAGGTTAGTAAGCTTTATTTTCAGCGAAATTAACCTTGAAACGCCCCGTAATAGTGATAACGGTGTTGATGTTTTCCCCTGTACGCACACTTCTATTTATAGCGCGACTAGCAGAGTCCCTCTCGCGAAATGAGTTTTATAATTTGCAGACGCTAAATGAAGTATACGAGCACGCTACCGAAGCCTCGGAGAAGATTGTCAAAGTCTCCGCGAAAGCTTACGATCATGTCAACAAAGTGGGCTTGTTTTTTTAAAGTTTTAAATATTTATTTATTTTTTTTTTATTTATAGGCAGCCGAAACAAGTGGGTTGAAGAAGACGGTAGCTGATACTGCTTCGGCTGCCTATACTGGAGCAGCAAGTGCAGCAGGATACGTGAAGACGGTCGTGACTTCGGATGAAGTACGCATCTATTTTTGAGCACAATTATCGATTATTCTTTTTTTTCTTATTAAAGTAATCCATTTCAGGTCTCCCAAGCCGCCTCTGCAGCATACACTAATGCTGCAAACGCCGCCAGTTATGTCAAGGAAGTTGTCACTTCGAAACAGGTATTTGTTATGCTGATTGTGAATCATTTCGAATGTGCTTCAAAAGAGATAGAAGAGCTCGAGATTAGAGCACATAGAGCACGTGCGGGTAGACCGTTTACAACAAAAACATTTCAGACTGCCCAAGCTGCTTCTGACGCTTACGCTACTGCAGCAGCTGCAGCCAGTCATCTTGGACAGAAAGCTGTCGAGGCATGCATTAGTGTTGACAAATCGGCACTCGTCTCTCCTCATACTCTCTCGTCTCTCTGACCGGCTAGAGATACCGGCGCGTGCCGAATTGTCATCATTAATATTCTTTTTTTTCTTACGCCTACGTCAAATAATCAATTAGTTTAACCGTTTTCCCAATGAAACACCATTATTATTAGGTTTCGGCAACCGCCTTCGACACCATCAATCAAGCGATTGAATCTGGAGAGTTGAAGCAGAAAGTGGCTGAAACGGCATCGGCAGCGTTCGCTGGAGCAGCTACTGCTGCTGATTATGTGAGCAAAGGTGAGTTTCGTACACTGCCAAACTGACACTGAAAACAACAGGATAATTTCGAAAATACGCAGGAATCGAATCGGGAGAATTGAAGTCAACATTCAATCAAGCTGCATGGAACGCCTCTCTCTTCGCAGCCAATGCATTGAATGTGCTTGGTGAGATTGTCCCTGATAAATTGATAGATTGGCGGAAATCTGGCATAGATACTGAAAATAATTAGAACCGGTGAATACGTAGATAGGGTGAAACATAACATAGATAAGGTATTAAACTAGAAATTAAAATAAATAGTCAATTCCAGGACAGAAGATGACTGAGCTCTCCAAGGGACGACAGGAGAACGAGACGTGGACTGGCTTCCTTTCTAGAGTTGCGAAGGTAAATTGCATAGATGTTGATTGTAATGATTTTATTATTTTGTTGGGGCAGATTTCAATGGATACTACCAAAAGAGCGCTTTCTTCTGTAAATGTGCACGGTGAAACATATTCTGACCAAAATTAGACTATAGCCATTATTTGTTCAGGTCTCAGATGGTATGCCAATTGAATGATGTTAATCTTCCACGTATCACGTCCCACGTACATTTTTTGACCGGGAATGTTCAGGAAATCACCTACGAAGAAGAAGAGGGTGAAGTCCCTGCAAGAGATGATAAGAAGAACACTACTTGGACTGAGTACTTCGCGTTTTGGAGGAAGGAATCAATCTCGGAGAGGCTATTCTACAACAAGGACGAGGACGCTAAGAGGACGGCTAATGTTGTGAGTGCTTGTTTGTTTTGAATCATGGAAAAATAACAACAACAGCAACAAAAACATTTAGGGCTATGCTGCGGCGATGGGCGAGCTCGCAGGCTCCTTCAGACAAGTGAACGAGTTTGGTCCGGTGAGTGGACGATTGTGTTTCAAAAATGGTTTAAGAAAAAGAGAATTTTCTCATTTGCAGTCCCTTTACAAGCTGCTTACCGGTCAGGGTTGGGCAATGCGACAGATCAATGAGAGGGGATCGGTGAGTTGGTGGAATTATTCTGTTATTTTTTTATTTTTTGTGGTTCTAATCCTCTTCTTTTCCAGCCCATCTACAAGTCGTCGCTGCTCGGCACCGCCTTCGGGAGTGTAGGCAATGTATGTATTCTTTGGCATTTTAGTGCTTTATTCCCTCTTATTATGTCGCAATCATCATGATACACGTTCAACACTGTCGCTGAAAATTGCCGAGAAAGTCGATCATGTCGTACTTGCTCTTGTTAGCTGTTACAATAACCCTGATCGATCAGATAAAATAATAAATCACGACAATTTCAGCTCTTCTGGTACGGTGCAGTTGCTGCGGAGTCAGTGAATGTAGTGAATGCAGTTGCGAAGGTTTGTTGTATTTATGATGCTTCTACATAATTCAAACCGGGAACAATGGCTTTATCGGGAATAGCTTGATCAAGTCATTAGATGTGCAATGTAAAACGTATCTGAATCGTGAAAAGGGAATCCCATTCAGTTTATAATTGAATTGCTAATTCGAATTTACCTTTCCAGGACCTGGACGAGGGCACCTCAGTGAACACCGTGCGGGCGTCGTCCAAGGCCGTGCTGAGCTGGACGGGAGCTTCTGTTGGTGAGTATTTGGGTTGACTCATACAGGCTGCTTTAAGCCTGATCAGCAATTATATGTGCTGACCTGGCGTTTTTAGATGCCTGACCTAGTTGTACTACAATTTGGCAAGCGGTTACGGAACAACGTTCTGCCAACATGCAGACAACCTTACAATTAGTATATATCCGCGAACTCTAGGAGATACGGTATCTAATCTTCTCTTCAGGAGCCTCCGCAGGCGCCACTCTCTTCTCCGTCGTGCCAGTAGTCGGGACACTAGCTGGAGGCGTTATTGGAGGTGCGTCATATTTGTAGTTTGGGTCGATTTGCGTCTTGGAATGAAGAAGCTTACTCCATTTGCTATCCCATGTAAGAGACCTTTCACGAGAAAACGTAGCTTTCGAGTAGGGTCGACGGACGACTTTTTTGCAACCTACCCTAATACTTCACAGGTGATGTTCCCATACCGAATGCTGATATTTGGCCCAATATTGAGAGTTCTGGTGCACTCTCCGAAAAATGCCAGCCTGGTCCCAAAAAAAGTCGAAAATTTCAAAGTTGAAAATGTTTTATTTTTAAAACCTTTTCAGGTGTATTTGCCGATGTAGATTCCAAAAAAAGCACAGTGGAAATGATTGAACGTCGATTAAGAGACGAAAATCGTGATTTTCATCGAATTTTATTTTTCCCGGAAAATTTTTTCCCACGTTACAGTGAGATTATTACAGATTCGAAATCTGCATGAAAAACTGGTCTAGACATATTTTTTGCAGAGCAGTCGGCGTGCCGCCCCGGATGTTATAGCTCTCCGCAGGGGGCATACTCATCGTAGGACCACTGAAGAATGAAGAGAGAAATCGTGATTGCGAAGTCAAATAGACTATTTTTGTGCCCCAATTAGCTATTCAGGTCAATAAGAACTGTTTTAATCGAAAATAAGTTCACTCCGAGTCGAAATAACAAAAAAATATTTTTTTTGAAAAAATCGAGTTTTACGATTTTCGCATTTTTAGACTGGATTTTGAAATTCAATCAATGTGATATGATGCTTTTTAGTAGCTAAAATTGATAATATACATACCACGAACACATCTAATATGGATATGGGATATTATGTTATATGTAGGCATTTTTATAGACATCTGAAAACCAAATCTCATCAATTTTTCCAAATATTGAATTTTCAAAAAATCCCTACGAACGTTTTTTAGCTTCGATAAGGTTGAAATGTACTATTAATTACATACTAGGGCAATCTCTTGATTTTTTGAATATCTTTGTGCCATTTTGAAACTTTTTCAAAAATTTCATTTTTGTGAATGCCAAAGACATCGAAAATAAATATTGTTCTGAAAATGTCTAAAAAATGAGAATATCAACATCTTCGATAGAAACAAACTTTTCTGAAGGAATTATCCCCAAAAAAGCGAAATACGTTCGCAGGGATTTTATGAAAATTCAATATTTGGAAAAAATTATGAGATTTGGTTTTCAGATGTCTATAAAAATGTCTACAGATAACATAATATCCTATATCCATATTAGATGTGTTCGTGATATGTATATTATCAATTTTTACTACTAAAAAGCATTATATCACATTGATTGAATTTCAAAATCCTGTCTAAAAATGCGAAAATCGAAAAAACTCATTTTTTTCAAAAAAAATATTTTTTTGTTATTTCGACTCGGAGTGAACTTATTTTCGATTAAAACAGTTCTTATTGACCTGAATAGCTAATTGGGGCACAAAAATAGTCTATTTGACTTCGCAATCACGATTTCTCTCTTCATTCTTCAGTGGTCCTACGATGAGTGTGCCCCCTGCGGAGAGCTATAACATCCGGGGCGGCACGCCGACTGCTCTGCAAAAAATATGTCTAGACCTGTTTTTCATGCAGATTTCGAATCTGTAATAATCTCACTGTAACGTGGGAAAAAATTTTCCGTGAAAAATAAAATTCGATGAAAATCACGATTTTCGTCTCTTAATCGACGTTCAATCATTTCCACTGTGTTTTTTTTGGAATCTACATCGGCGAATACACCCGAAAAGGTTTTAAAAATAAAACATTTTCAACTTTGAAATTTTCGACTTTGTTTGGGACCAGGCTGGCATTTTTCGGAGAGTGCACCAGAACCCTCAATATTGGGCCAAATATCAGCATTCGGTATGGGAACATCACCTGTGAAATATTAGCGTAGGTTGCAAAAAAGTCGTCCGTAGCCTAGGTACGATCTCTCGTGAAAGGTCTCGTAAACAGACGGTAGCCATGACGCTGACTGGAGACGTGATTGGAGGTGATTGAACTCCCTATCGATAGATAGTGAGAAGAAAAAACTATTAATTTTTTATTACTAGGAAAAACTCAGATCACACCTGCTTAATCGCGAATGTTTTGTTTCGATTTTACTGATTACAAAAAAAGCAAAAACTTCAATCACCGTGGAATCATCCATTTCAGGATTCGCGGGTGCGTACTCTGGTGCAGTAGCAGGCGAGGCTGCTGCTAATGCTTATGCAGGACTTCCGAAGGATCAGCATTAAACTATTTATTAAGTATGTCGTCATGTGAATATTGTTACGTTTTTTGTGAGTATTGTCCACGATTTTATAGACTAGCTTAGCATTGTAACCAGGCACGAATGCTATTACGGCACGCATTTTATTGCATGACATCGTTATTGCGAGAATACGAAGACAGTGACATATAAAAAGAGTTGTTTGCATGAAAGAGCTGTGGATATTCTGCACTTTTCCTTAGATGATTCCGTTATCTTTGAAGTATGCTATCAATTCGGGAAATGCCGTGTCGATAGCAGACTTCGTCCCGTCCGAAGTGTCATTGTACAACAATTTCACCTGCATGAGTTTGTGATCCCTTTTTTCAGGCAGAACTCTTGATAAACGATGAAGATTTGAGTGAATATTTGTTGAATTAATAGTAAATGGTGGAAAGACAATTACCAGATCAGTTTCATGTCCGGAAGTTTGAAATCGCGTGGATGGCGGACCTCTCAAGATGAGGAGAAACTGAAATTATGAAAAATAATAGTGTTTTCAAATTCCGCTGTTTTGACCATTTGTGCTCCATACCAATGAAACAACGAATTTCGAACCGCCGCCTCTGAGGGTACGATGCTGGAGGAACAATGATTCAATTGCAGGAATAACTTCCAGAGGTGCTACGCCGGATCCATTTAAAGCCACCTCCATTTGCTCGGTGAACTAAATCACAACAACTTTATTATTTTTAAAAGTATTGAGAAAACAAATCTTCCCAAGAGCGATCTTACTTGCTTGAAAGACGTATGCTCGTCTCTAAGCCCATTAACGAGTTCGAATGGCTTTTCAAATTCCGGATTTACTCCCGGTTTCCTGACTCTCTCGATAGCTGCAAGATAGTATCACAGAAGATACTACTGAAATTCCAGATTGCATTGTACTCAACGCACCCCTAGCTGCAGTCTCAATCCTCTTCCGTCTCATTTCGGTCGTTTCAATCAATCCAAATGCTCGTTTGGTGGCCTGAGCCAGGTCCGCTTCTGCCGAATACGACAATAGTGGCGCGACTGTTCCGTTCGAATTGCGAACCTTAACCTAATCTTGCAAAGCCAATCGGAAAAAACGAAGTTACCGCTTCAATAAATTCGCTGAGTTCTGGATCGTCCAATGCGCGCACCTCCTTGCGGAGAGCCTTGGCGACGGGTCGGAGGAAGCGTTTGTTTCTGACGGTCTACAATTTGAGAACTTCTTTCATTTCACTCTGGCATGCAAACGATCGAAAAGAACAGCACACCTTATGAGAAAATATCTCCTGAACGAGCTCCGGGGACCAGAAAGCAACCGTGAAATTTCTTCGATCGCACGCGGTGTCGACTGCTTCTCGAATATTGGTGCTGAACGCTGCACAAATAATTATTTTTTTTATATTAAATTCAACTGAATTTTGATGCCTTACCTGGAAATCTCTTGTCAATCTGTTTCAGTATGGGAGGGCATCCTCCCAATATGAAGGGTGTCAGTGAGAACAGAAGAATTAGCAGCATGAACGGAGCTATGCGATATGAAATAAGGAAAAATCTTAAACGTCGACCGATCAAGAATAGAGCCGCTAACGCGATAAGCCGTGAATGATAATATCCCAACAGCTGCGAGAGACGACCTTGCACTATCATGAGAGAAGTGAGATGGTTGACCAGTTGACCTTTTCCATTTCGAGATTGCGAGATGAATATCATCTGCAAACTGATAAATATGATAAGAATAAAAAAATTTATTCGACTTTCATAAAAATCTGAAAAAAATAAAAAATAAAATCAGTACGTGATCACATCCGATCACTCTGATCAGTATGATTACGGTAGTCTGAAACCCGTGATCGCCTTGTTGTTTTGCCTTGTTTTCGCTAATTAGTTATCAATTTTCGATTAATAATTAGTTTAAACGTTGTGTTACTGTTCAAATTAAGCATGCTCGTGCTCGAGGATGGCGGCGGCGTCATGATCAGGTCGGATGAGGTGGACATCATCAATCATCTTCGAGGTACGCGCTAATTTTGCCACTTCGATTACCCCGATCAGGCTCTCAATCTCTGTTATAAAGGTCTAATGATAATGCACCGGTTCTATGTTGAATTTCTCCATTATTTGATCACTTTAGCATTGATTTTGATCATAACTAGCTCTATTTGACTTCATTTTGGCAGTTTTTGTTAATTTTAATTATTTTAATTAATTAATAAAGATAATATTTAATAGAATCGGAGCGTCTTCGGCAGCGGCGCGCCAAGATCGAGGAGATCCGCGCGAGGATGAGGGCGATGAGAGAGAAGGAGGGGGGAGAGCGAGACGAAGAGGAGGAGTGGGAAGGTGGGTGTGGTTGTTTATCTATTTTGATTATCCTGTATTTTACCTGACATTTTTGCATGAACTTGTTGTATGTCAAAGTCTTTTTTGGAAAAAAGATCACTGAAATTTCTCCACACAATTACTAATGGTCCAGGCAATTCCTTGCAGAGATCGACGGTAAAGGCGACGGAGCAGAGCCGGATGGAGAGAATAAGGTATGTATGATAATTATTGTAATTGATGCCACTGCTTTGTAATTGCACACAATTGGTTATTCTATGTGTGATCTATCGTTGCTCGCACAGGATTAGTGCACGTCAATATCATAGAACTCAACAATTACTGTAATCTCCTCTTTGCAGAAGAGCGGCTTGCTCAGCATGGCTGGCGACGTCGCCTCGGTTAGTTCATTTAAAATATTTATTTAGAATACACTTGTGTATCGATATTGGTGGGGGGGGGGGTACTGTAATACTTGTAGTTTGGGATGCTCGGGCATTACCACTAGTACCGATGTTGTGTTAAACCTTTGTATGTGGAGTGTGCTACTGCATAAAACTAGAGCTTAACATGAATCGCTTCTTGATTTTACTGTTTAAACATCACTACTGTTATTATTCAGGCGGTCGGCAGCGGCTGCAGAAACGCCTCGGGCGTCTTTCGGCAGATCAACAAGAAGGGAAAGGTTTGTTCATTCGAATTTTTAATTTAGAAAATAGAGATTGCAATTTTGTATGTCACGTTTCTCGATGTCATTGAATCGCAATAGGACAACGAGGCTTTTGCTTATTGTTCTAACTCCAAACCGCTGGGAGTAAACTTGAACAACCTTAATTTTTCCGGATTGGTAAAATCTATTAAAAATCTTCAAAAAAAGATTGCTCTTTAGCCCATCTTCGAGCACATCTCGGGCGGGAAAATGGGCATGAGGCAGATCAACATGAGGGGCAAGAAGGTGAATTAAACTTTTTTTTCTCCAAAGCCTTTTGAGTGCGCTCACCCGAAGCGTTTGTGTTTCACAATGTGGAGATAAGAAGGCTGGCTCAGCAGTTTTAATCTTGGACAGTCTCGACATAGAAAACTACTATTAATAATCAATCAATGAGTTATATATTTTCAGGCGATCTTCAAGCCGTCCAAGGGCGTGACGAGCAGCGTCGCTAATGGAGTGGGCAAGGTGCGACCTACATTTTGATTATTGATTGATCTATGAAACCTGACAAATCAAATATTGTTACGGTATCAAAACCTACAGTTGTGTTGAGAGAGTTGTATAATTGCGCAATCTAATATTATAATTATTAATTAATTATTATTTATTAATAATTGCAGGCCTGCCTGATCGCGGCGGTGGCGCTGGACGCGATCGAGATCGGCACGGCGATCAAGCAGGTGGGTGGGGGTTTCGGAGATGATACATGTTTTTCAATTTGCGTGCGAAATTACGATGTTGTTTCTGTAATTTTCGATTAAGAAAAATTAGTACGACTTCGAATTTTTGAAATGGATACTAGTTACGTTGGAGCGCCATGGGCGATTCCGATATCTGCTCCATTTTAGCAGTGAGTTGTGGTTTCATGATTGATACACTAGCGATGTTGCAACGTTTGGCAATGATCCCAGTACTATACCATGCCCAAAAGGGCGTAAATATAATAAGTAGCCTAGTTATAACGGCATTGATGCTAATTAAATGCTTAATTACCCTAATTAACAGGACTACGAGGGCGGCACGATGCACAACACGGTGCACACCTCTTCGGGCGTGGCGGGCAGCTGGGCGGGAGCAGTGCCTGGTATGGTACCGTTGTTCAACCGAATGCGAATGTATTTCTACCATAATTTGAGAAATTAATTAACTTATGGAATTTGTATAGAGTAAATCAATAATCAATAATCAGGCGCGATGTACGGCGCGTCGCTCGGCTCGGTCGTGCCCGTGGCCGGCTCGCTCATCGGAGGAATTGTGGGAGGTACGGAGATTACGGTAGAAAGTGTTTATGAGATACAGTAAATTTTATTTGTTGAAGGTACGGTAGCTAAGTTGTTTTGTGAGTTATTGGTACGGTAGATATGTGTTGTGGTGCACGCCGGTAAATTAGATGGTAACAATTAAGACACTGGCTCAGTAAGATTCGAGGGTTTGACTGTAGGGGCCGGACATCGACATCAGCGATTTGGCCCAAACTTTTTCCCTGGATACTCCCATGGACCCTGAACACCAAATGGACCTTTATTTGATAAAATATCAAAAAGTCAAAAAGGGGCGGGGCTTCAAACTTAAAAAAAAATTCGCCATAAAAAAGCTGTGCGACCTAGGTCCAAAGTTAGTGTGGATATGTTGTATACTAACCTAGGCCTTAAAAACACACATTTAGTTGGTCCGAAAATTCGATCGCAAACTGATTTTTCATTTTTTTTAAAATGGTTTTTTTGAAAATATAAATTTTAAATCAAAAAAGCGCTACGTCTAGTTTGCTGGACCTTGTAGAGCGCAAAATTCCGCATCGAATAGGCTAAGAGAGAGAAAAATTAATGGGGACCCTTTTTTGCTATTTGGACCCAAAGTAGTACCATGAAAAATATTTTTTCGAAACCCCTTCAAGTTTGTGCTCATTTTGAAGAGCTCTTCGAGTACATCATTTCTTGTGTTGGACGTTTTACATGAAACTCATGTATAACAAAGTTATGTTTGTTTGAAACCTCGAAAATATCAAAGTTGCAAAAAAATATTTTTTTCGCTGAAAATGAATAAGCGCATCTTGCAGAGCGCAAAATTCAGTGTATAAATCCATTTTTTTCGAAATTTTTGTCGGGGACCATTTTTTCATTCCTGGTCTGGTGAGCGGTCGTAAAAAATGAAGGTTGTCATAACATTGCATACTCTAGCACATTGTATAGAGGACATCAAGCCGATCAGTTTTGTAGAACTTCATTTTTCACGTACTTCACTGGGTAAGAAGTTACAGGCGTTCAAACACAGAACATTTTCTCTTTTTCTTGGTTATTTTCAATGAAGCGCTGACGCTGTATGGATGATCTCCGAAACAGCCGAAAAAAGGAGCAAGTGTTCTGTGTTTGAACGCCTGTAACTTCTTACCCAGTGAAGTACGTGAAAAATGAAGTTCTACAAAACTGATCGGCTTGACGTCCTCTACACAATGTGCTAGAGTATGCAATGTTATGACAACCTTCATTTTTTACGACCGCTCACCAGAACAGGAATGAAAAAATGGTCCCCTTCAAAAATTTCGAAAAAAATGGATTTATACACGGAATTTTGCGCTCTGCAAGATGCGCTTATTCATTTTTAGCGAAAAAAATATTTTTTTACAACTTTGATATTTTCGAGGTTTCAAACAATCGTAACTTTGTTATACATGAGTTTCATGTAAAACGTCCAACACAAGAAATGATGTACTCGAAGAGCTCTTCAAAATGAGCACAAACGTGAAGGGGTTTCGAAAAAATATTTTTCATGGTACTACTTTGGGTCCAAATAGCAAAAAAGGGTCCCCATTAATTTTTCTCTCTCTTAGCCTATTCGATGCGGAATTTTGCGCTCTACAAGGTCCAGCAAACTAGACGTAGCGCTTTTTTGATTTAAAATTTATATTTTCAAAAAACCCATTTTTAAAAAAATGAAAAATCAGTTTGCGATCGAATTTTCGGACCAACTAAATGTGTGTTTTTAAGGCCTAGGTTAGTATACAACATATCCACACTAACTTTGGATCTAGGTCGCACAGCTTTTTTATGGCTAATTTTTCTTTTTTAAAGTTTGAAGCCCCGCCCCTTTTTGACTTTTTGATATTTTATCAAATAAAGGTCCATTTGGTGTTCAGGGTCCATGGGGGTATCCAGGGGAAAAGTTTGGGCCAAATCGCTGATGTCGATGTCCGGCCCTACCTGGAGAATTACTGAGCCGGTGTCTTAAAGCTACTGAAATTTAAAATTCTGGGAGAGGATCACGGTGTGTGAATTAGAGTACTTGCTCCATTTCTCACAATCAGGCGTGATCGGCTCGCTGGGTGGCGGGTTCCTGGCGCGCAAGGTGGCCGAGACGGCGATGCCAGCGCCGAAAGAGAAGAATGAGGAGGAAGATGAGGAGGAGAGGGAAGAAGAGGTGGGGAGATTGTCTTTTTTATGCATTTTTATGCATTGCACTGTTTATGATGGGTGGAACACTATTTCAGTGGTCAGTGCAGTACAGTAGACAATTATTCTTTTATTAGAATTTCCGGCACTTGTGGAGTTCCGGCACTTTTGATCGAAAAAAAACAAGAATTATGAGTAAGCATTAGTTTCAAATAAATTACTTTTTGCGGCTTGATTAATATTTGGCTTAATGAAGTTCTAAGTGTCGGATCCTCAGAACCCTGTCAACACCATTAATCGTTTCAACCGCATACACTCCGATTAGACTATTTATTGGCATTCCGGCGAATCCAACTTCAAGTAGCATTTTCTTGTTTGTTGTGTGGAGAATCTGAAACAAAAACAATTGTGAGAATGCTAATACTCGCTATTCATTCCTTCATCTTATTCCTCAGTACTATTTACGATTTTTGCAGTACCTGAAGCAGTTTCTCTATATCTCTCATGTGTATATCACGATGCCTCGAAAACTTTGACAATTTGATGTTGAGTTCGTGGCATTTTGAGTTCTTTATGGCTTTGAGTAAGTTTCCAATGATTTTCATTGGTATATATACTCTGTGAAAAAATGTCACGTCGATGAAAAGTGTTTCAATCACGTCAGCAACTTGCAGTATCCATTTGAAAAATTGGGCTGAAACGAAACGATTTCTCCGTTTTCATTGTAGTTATTCACCATTGTTGAGCGATGATATATGGAATGCAACTGACTTAGGCGTGCATTGTTTAATAAGTTCACGATAACTAGAGCTGAAAGCGATTGGTTTAAAGTAGGAGGGTAGGAGCGGAACGACCGCAGCACCGATTCCCGCCCTGAGTATGAAATAAGGGGGCACGCTCAATCTATTTGGCAAGCGTTTCTGCACGCGAAGTGTTCAAGTGCCACCCCATCTGATCATTTCTCAGTTAAAACACGGCTGCTTAAGAGTTTCGAAAATGTAATAATCTAATCTCATCATATTCATAATCGATAGTTATAGAGAATTCAGTAGTTATGAGAGTCGTACCACTTCTTCTAGAAAGGTTATACTCACGATGTTTTATTTTGAAATCCCATTTTTTTATTTTAATCTGGACGATGCATTTTCCTTGTAGAAAGTTAATGCACGAGTTAGTAATCGCTCGTGTGCTGATGTTCAGAAATAGGCTGGGTACTTTCGCAATTCCTATAAATCTCTTCAAACACTTAAGGAAGCGTTTCACATTACGGTCCTTCATCGTGGCTCTCAGATCGTCCAATAAAACGTTCTGCAAGGTCGAAATCAGCTATTTTTGTTGGAGGCAGTAATATTCAAAGATGAGCAAGATACTAAATAGCGTAAAATGCTCACTCTATTACTAGAATGATAACTGTTGGTGATGTTAGGCAATCCAACGGAATAGGGGGTGCTATTATTTTATGAGAGCATTTGCTGTGACTTTCGGCAAAAAATGAGAAATTTGCGAACCAAACTCGTAAAAAACTCACAGTAAGAGAAGATCTAGTTGAAAAGCCTTGAATCTCGAGTTTCCGCGTTACATACTGCAAACAGTTTCTCCACAAATGATATGACTCAAAATCTTCAAAAGAAAATATCAGAGTTGTTCTGCGGTTGCGTCTCTAGGAAAAGAGTGTTATCGAATGTTTGCTGATTGATCTATATTTCTGAAATGAGATCGGATTTCCTGCATTTAATGGATCTCTAAATGTGAAATGAAAAACAAGCAATAATACAACAAAACAAAACTAACGCACGCATTCTTTAGCTATTTGCTTTCGGATTTGATCGATGCTGGGAAACTTTTGCTTTACTTCCAAGAATATACTCGTTTTTCGAATGCTCACGATTGTCATGTCGACCAAGTCTCTCGTGTCCTTGCTAACCTGTAAATGTAAAATTTTCAATAACAATTAATTAATGAACTTACTTCTCTCATGCGTAATATGGAAGTAATATCTGTGAATTTGAGAATGTTAGCACGCGCTTTCCTTGTTAAAGCGAGCAAATTGATCGGCATTCTAGTGAAGTGATTACGTGATGCAGAGAAGTTGAGATAACCTCAATTGTTCCGGCGGCTTGTCTTGGGAATTGCGCGGCAAAGCAAATTGATTGTAATGAACCTCGCGGCGTCGCTCGATAGCTTCAATATGGTCTACTGACGTACTAATCTGTCTACTGAAAAGCCAAGCGGTCTTTCGATTGACGAAATACTAGAGATGTTCTGTAGAAATGTATTTCCATTCTCATAATAACATGAGTTATCGAAGGCAGCTTGACAGAAAAGAAGGATATTTGGAAATATTATGTCATTTTTGTTGTCCAGAATGTCCAAAATGTAAATGTAAAAATGTTACGATAAGACTACCTGTGATTTGCTTATTTCCAATTTAATGGGAAAGTACTGCTAAAAAATTTAAAATCAACATTGTGCCTTTTAAAATATTTTTCAAGTTACAATTCCTGTTGGTCATTTACATTTTTATCCAGCGAACAAAGTGGTCCTTATAGAGTTTTATTATCTTATATTTCAATAAATGACTTTTTTCTCACAACAAGCGACTTGATTAATATTTAAATTTTTGGTTTAACGAAGTTCTAAATGTCTGATCTCAAGACTCCTTGATCGTTCAAGAATCGTTTCCAACGCATACGCTCCGACTTGAGAATTAATTGGCTCTCCGGTGTACTTGACCTCGACGAAAACTTTCTTTTCAGTTCTCTGGAGAGCCTGAAAGAATAATAGTTAATGAAGGACAATTGAGAAATGTCACTTGAATTAGTTTCTCTAAATCAGACAATTTAATATAGCTATTTTCAAAAACGTTGATCTGGAGCTGTTGGCATTTGGTATTTTTCGTTGCATTGAGTAAGCTGCGAATGATCATCATTGGATTGAGTCGCCTCTGAATTTTTCCTGCTGTGACAGAAAGTTTGTCAACCATGTTAGCCAAGCGCACCAACCATCCGAAAAAATCGACTGAAACATTTTAAAACGCGTTCTCTGTAAGAACAGGAGAGGGATGGCACAAGGATTTAAAATGGTCGGATAGTGCTGAAATTTTTTGTGGGAAGTGCCTATGGGTCAGGTATACCTTCCACAAAATTTTAGGTCGATTGACCAGCTTTTTGACCTACCAAAAAATTTCATTATTTGCCCTCATGCGATACACTATTCGATAGAGC
>LS586599.1:604193-618362 GCA_900490775.1 Pristionchus maxplancki
GCAGTTTGCGGCCGATCAGAACGCCGCACATTGAGCCTGAACGTATTTTGATCGTGGTTGTTTGTCAGGGCTTAAATCTCACCAGACATAATGCCCGCCCAACTGCCCACCACAGCCGCCGATGTGTACACCGTTTCATGTTTGGTACCGGCTTTGAAGTCCTGATCATTGTGAGTTTCAGTAAATAATTGAATGGTAGTAGGAATCAATACCTGTTTGATCGCGCCTCCAATCTCGTACGCATCTTTCGCTAAAGCGACCACTACGCAGATCTGGGAAAGATCCGTGAAAGCAAAAAAAAGTAAAATGAATTTGAATGTTTCTCACCTCTAACACTCCGATTCGAGCAATTCTTGTAACTATTCTGAGCGGATTGAAAATGCTCTGAACTTTTATGCTTGCGGTTTGTCGAAAATATTTTTAAATGAGAAAAAAACTCACGATAGTCTCGGCTAGAGATGTAATGGCGCTAGGCATTGTGAAACTAGGGGCTATGCGAATGATTCGAGAAAGAGTGCGCTTTGAAAGGCACTGATAAGACTACGCCAGTCTCTCGATCTGATTGTTTGAGTTTCATTCATTTGACTAGGAAGCGGAAACGATTGTTCAGTGTTAAATTTTTTTATTGAATCGCATCTATACAAGCTGAATTATAGGAGAGTTCAGGAGTCGTCGGAAAGATCTTTCTTTGAGAAGTCTGCAAAGAAGTCGTATTTTAAGTTCTTATTTTTAATGTCCACCTTCCCAATCCTTTTCTGCACTATCAAAGCTTTTTCCTTCAGAACCCTCGAACGATTTTGAAGTCTGAAACATCAATTCAATCGTCAGTTTCTTTCCTTTTGATAGTTCACCTTGCTGGCGTGTTCCTCAGCTGGAGTCTCGGTGTCCCTAGAACCAAACAATATGCCTTTACGAAAACAATTTTTCAAGGGCTATCGAAATAGCCTTACTCGTTGTCATTCCTGTCCAGTATCGGATTCTCTGGCGCCTCGCCATGAATGTCTTCGTCTGCTTCCTAAATTTGACAAATAGGAAGCGGAATTCATTGAATTCAACTAGCGAGGAAAAGCACTGACAATTATTTGGACGATCACAGCCTCAGGTGCCGGAATGAGACCCTCGATAAGATGGCCTGCGAGAATCGAGCCGATCGTTCCTGAATAGGATTGAACTTCCACCATTATGCACTCCTCTATTTCCATTGGATTGGGTCTCGACTAGAATACCTCCAAGACTGCATGCCACTGTGATTCCGAATATCCACTTCAGCGCCTCCTTCTCTTCCATATTCGCCAGCTCGAGGATCGTCAAGTCGCCCATCGTTAGGGGAACCAGAGCTCCTGCATAAGTTAAAACTTGGAAATTTCGAAGAAGCCAAATAACGCGTACCAAGGACAGAGCCCGTCAAACTTCCCACAACTGCGATAACTGTGTGTGGAGTGTTGTGGATGGTGCCGTAGTTGTAGTCCTGTGGGTTATGAAATGCTTAAATTCGTATAATTGATTCAAAACCTGAGTTATAGCCGAGACGATATCACTCGCGTCGCCGGCCGTGGCAGCCACGCCCCACCATCCAAACGAATCTAGGGGAAGGCGAATGTCGTAGACCTGTAATGTCACTGTTTCCTTGTGCTTTAACGACTAAAGTTGGCGAATATGTCATACCACAGTGAAAGCGCAGAGACCAGCGAAGTGACCTTTCACGCGACCTGGAAGGGTCTCATTTAATTGGTAATCCTGCAGAATTCAAGAGGTTTCCTGACCCGCTTTCCTTTCCATATCCAACCTCTGGTTCTCTACTGGGGCAGGATAGAGAATCTCGATTTGCTTTTGAGCGAGAATTCTGCCGACGAAGCAGCAGAGTGCTCCTGAAAAATATATTAAATCCCTGGAGAATGTCTTGAAATATACCTGCAGCGAACGCCGTGTCCATTCCATGATCGCGATCCGGGTAGAGTGAGAGGCCTGGAATATCTTCAACGTTTCCATTCATTTGAGGCTCTGTTGAACAAAATGATTATGAGAAAGTATTTGGCACGATACTATTTGCTTACCCACAGTCAGACCCGCCAGGCCTCCGGCTATCTTCACCGTTGCGTGCACGGCTTTGTGAACAGTAGCGCCGGAGACGAGCTAGAAATATTTTATTCGCAATTACCAACGATCGACGATTTTCGAAATGCTCACCTCACTGATGGCAACGCCGAGCTCCTGTGCATCCCGGGATAGTGCAGAGGTCACTATGGCCTGGAAGTATATAATTTGCAATCTTGGTGGAAGAAATTGAGCTAAACCCCAGAAACGACGTAAGCGGCGTCCCGTGGCGAATCGAACACGGTCTGAATTAATTTTATAAGAAACCACAGAACAGTATGAACAAAATTATGAAGATTCTTACATGGAAAGCTTGCTTTGCCCACGTATGAAGCGTTTCGGCCATGGCTAAACGGTGAGAAACGATTGTGAGATGGGAGTGATGTGTGAAACGCAACAGATAAGGATGCTTATTCGTGCAGAGCGTGCATTTTTCCGTCTTACGCGGAATTCATTTCAAAATCATGTATTGATCGAACAAGGAAATGATTATTATGCAACGTTTATTTCAAAGGAAATGCATAATGGAAAATAGTGACGGCCCGATGCTTTCTACGTTGATGATTCCTCCCTTTCCCTAACTTTTTCTTCGATCGGGTTTAGTTTTCGCCCCAGCCACATTCCGACGCATTCACCGACAATGCCCGAGGCGAAGCCTGAATTGAACTCATTAATTAAAATTGATAAATTAATTATGCAAACTTACTTCCGCTGATTCCTAAAAGCAGCCAATCAATTTCCGGTATTTTCGAATTGAGCGAAACAAAAAGCTTGGTGCCTGTAAGATAATGATCAATCGATATATAAATATCTTCATGCGTATAAACCCGCTATCATTGCCGTATAGCCAAACGCAGCTTTTAGCGTGGCGCGCGCGGTGTGCAGCATCATGCCTGTCCCGAAGTCCTGGGCAAACGTTGATTGTCACAATTTTTGAATTAGACCACTCGTTAATTTCCTTCAAGTACTCACCTTCCTAACCTCACGGCCAAACTCGTTCACCTCCCAAGCAGCAACGCAAGAAATGCATGTCTGAAAAACGTATTTACCGGCCAGACTTAATTGCTGCTCAAGAATTCGAGTAAATGTATCTTTTCATTCCATTTTAAAACACGATTGTGACTCACCCATGCCGCGCCTTTGGCCACTCGATTCGAGTCGATATTGAATGGTATACTACAAGAGGGCACGATATTGGATGGAATGCGAGATGCCTGAAGGGGTTTCTTAATGTCCTAAGATTGTTAAATACGTACCCCAGATCCTACGATCTCCAGTAATTGCATTAATTTGGGCATTGTGGAGGCGAAGAGAGCGAGTTGATGATAAGAAAGCAAGCAACGCGTGATAAACCGACCAGCCAAGTGACGAGAGAATACATGGGAACATTTTCCCGATTATTTTCAAGGTACATCTGCTAGTCTCATTTATCGATAGAACAGTGCTAGGCAATTTCATGGAAGGTATGAGAAAACCAATTTATCAAAAAATACAATAATAGAAGCATGATGCTCCATCTCTCCTCTATTCTCAAGGTGGTGGCATGATTTGCTCAGCTACTTTACGTGCTCTATCAGCTACAATTAAAGTGCCCAGAATTCCTGAAACAGTAACTCTCATTCTACCATCACACGCTACTAACGAACCTCCGGCATTTCTTAATATGATTGTTGTAATGCCACTATCGAATAATGCCGATGCTATCGATTCTCCCAATCCGAAACCTGTAAGATAGTTGAGTTTCGATGAATAAGGTGAAATCGATTCGAACCATAATACTGCCCAACCCGACATCCAAGGACACCGAAGAACACGTGAAACGTATTGTGCTTTGTACCATCTTTGTAGTCCTACAATAATAAAGTGTCAAAACAGTTAATAACAAAAACAACAACAACATAGATACCATATGCATTGCTTTTCCTAGGTAATACGCATCCGATATAGCTTCAATTAAAAGACGAACCTGGCAATCAATAATGACAGTTTGCCAATTAAATATTTTCAGCTAACTGTTGAATAGTTTTTATCATAACAAATATAGAAACAGAAAATTAACATACCTTGCCGAAAGGGTGTGCAATGGATCTCTCAAAAGCGTCCATTAATACTAAAAGGTTAATACAAAACAGGATAATACCCAGGTTCCACCGCGTGGCTTTCTTTATTTTTGGTATTTTCGCGCGTCATAATTAAATTCAAATGAGAATTTCGATTGAACATCGATTGGACAACAAATTTTATCGTACAACAATCAACAGTAATTTCGATGGGAAAAGCGTGTGGATACAATAAATCATTTGACGAAGAAGCATGCAATCTTTCGTTTCACTTCTCTTCAGGCGCCGGCATCACAACCTCCGCCGCCTTGCTTGCCAGAAACCCTCCTCCAAAAGAGCCGATGATGCCTGGAATATTGCTCAATTTCATTATCATTTCTTTAATCGCGACACGCTTAGAACTCGTCATAGATCACTATGTATAATTCTCCTTCATTATCGATTCGATTTCCAAATCGTTTCGTCAGTCGACGGCAACAAATTATTCCGAAGGTCATCGTTACTTTCCATTAACTGGCGGATAAATAGATGAATTGAGTTGAACGCACCTCCAATAATGCCTCCAGCTAGTGCGCCAACTGATGTGTCCGCAAACAGCCTCGCGCCCAGGTCAGCACCTGATTTGAAAATTTTACATTTTTTTGTACTTTAAAAAGATATGATAGATCAAAGATCAAAGATCAACAATCATACCATGCGCCTTTCCCACTCTGCTCCCAACCACTGCCGATGTCGTGTGCACCGTGTTGTGTTTCGTGCCGTCCGAGTAGTCCTAAATTTCGAAAATATTTTTTTTAACCTGATCAATGATTTATAAAATCCTCAATTTCAATATTCATCCATTATCTGGTTCCTAGCTTTCTTCACAATCTGACTCCAGATCTCATCAATAGATCGAACCAATTTACTTGTATGACAGCGGACCCGATGCCATACACATCTTTAGCGACAGAGAGCACGGTCAGCACCTGTGAATAGTAAAATGTATTTCAATTTTTATCATGCCGAAAATAAAATGAAAAGGAAGTATATTCACCTGTCCTACAGTGTGGAGATCAACCGATTTGTGAGAAGTATCCATGTCGACGCGCAAGAAGATGACTGATTTTTAAAAAAAATTCCCCGCACATCGAAGCGTTGTTTGCTACCTTTCCCGCATTTACGCGCTAATGTAAACTATGCCGTTTAAATATCAAAGCGTCCTTTGCGAGGTTAATAATGTCTTGTCTATTTTGTAATGGTTGAAGAATTGTGTCGCCTTTATTGTGAAATGGCTTGAAATCGCAGTAATATTGACATTTTAATGTAATGAGATAAAAATATATTCTCGAACAACCAAATGTTTTGTAGACATAGAAACGAGATTCATAACAAAAAAATCAAGCCACTGCATCACATCCGAAGATTCAGTCGTCGTTCTGCATTGATTATTCCAGAGGAGCAGGAGCGGGCATGATTGTCTCGGCTGCAGTGCGAGCGAGGAAACTGCCAGAGATCGTTCCGATGATGCCTGAAGTGGATAGATTTAATAGTATTCAGTCGATGTTATCAAAGTTTCAATTAGGGCTTGAATGTCATGCAAGGGTCTCGCTGAAATTGCTGAAAGACGGTGCTACAGTTTACCTCCAACAATGCCTCCAATCAGCGTGCCATTCTCGAACAGATTCGAGCCTATCGAGGCTCCGAATTGGGCGCCTGAAATGGAATTTCATCTTCATCCATCCGTATTCCCGGTAAATCATTCATGATTTTTAACTCACCATAGAGCACCCCCGTCCAACTTCCAACGATCTCTGAAGCTGCGTGGAAAGTGTTGTGCTTCGTGCCGTCGGCGCTGTCCTGAATGAATGAAATGAGCATTCAGATCAATTCAATTATTTATCTACCAGGTCAATGGATAGCAACGACGATATTCGTAATAATTTGGTGTAGAATGCGATTGGTGGGACAGTTCAAAGGGAATAAGAAAATGGGTTGGGGAAATGTACCTTCTTGATGGCAGTGACCAGCTCATAAGTGTCCGAGACGACGGAGACGACGACGCAGGCCTTAACCAGAGGAAATCGTGACGCAGATACAATTTCGAAAATAGAATTTAAAAAAAGGTTGGACAAGTACCTTCCACACGTCCTTGGCGATAGTACCGCTGCCGGCGACGAAGTGCGGGTTGAGGATGGACTAAATGAAGTGGATCAACAATAGAATCATAGGCGCTTCTGCACTTTCCCGAGTGTTGACTAATTCCCCCATCCCCGACCACCATCCCAGCCAATATGCGTTTTAAGGGAACTATTGAAAAAATTTCACTCACTTGCCCCGGGAAAGTGCAGGAGCGCCAAATCATCGAGCAAAATCAGTATTTGTGAAGCAAATTGGCATCGAAACTGTAAGTAACTCACCGAGTTGCAAATGCTTCTCGTTTCAGCCATTATTGCGAAAGGGCGAGTTGTAAAGTAACGAGAGAGGGCGAGGGCGATAAGGCAGGGGCTGTTTATACAGCGCGCGGGTGACAGGGATGACGCATCCGTCTCGTTTCGCTCCCCATTTCGCAATGCTCTCTACCCTTTTCTGACCGCCGAGGTGGTGGGAAAATAAGGAAATTCAATGAAGAAATGTGGATCACTGATCGCGCTTAGTCATCTGTTCCCATAAAAAGAGCCCATGAAAGGACAAGCTACGCATGTAAGGAACCAAGGACAAACAGTATTTGTTAGGATCAAGTCTGGACTTTGAACCTCATGTGCCTCGATTCATCTGATAAAAATAAGCAATGAAAGGCAGGAACTAGCTCTTCATGTCAAGGACGTTCAAACAGAATCTAGCGAACTCTGTATGTCACCACCCGGCAATTGGCCCTCAAAAAGCTTTATTGTACTCCGTTACGATTTAGGGCAAGGGGGATTTCTAGTTTACAACTTCGACGTGAAAGAAAACCAGGACTTCTTCTGGTCTGGAAGTAGCTTCTCTACAGCTGCCTCCCCCAGTGCTTCGCCCGCTTTGGCTCCGTAGACCGCGCCGAGGACGCCTTGAAGTAAATGCATTGCAATTCCTTCGATCGATTCAGTATCAATCGATACCGTATTCCCTTCTAACATTAAGCACAGTACCTCCGGTCACGCCTCCCACAACGGTTCCAACTCCCGGAACGAAGGGAACGAATGAGAGGACGGTAGCGCCCGCTGCGCCGCCTTCAACAATCTTATTTCACTTGTAATTCTTTTGATTTTACTGTACTATTTTGATGACCTCACCATTAATTGCTCCTGCCCATGCTCCTGCAATCGACGCGCCCATAACGGTAGAGTTGTTGTAGTTGCCACCATCTTCGCAGTCCTGTAATCGATCGACCCAGTGATTTTCTTGAGTCGATCTCGGAAAGAATAAATAGTAATTCTAATACCTTCTTGACAGTCTTTCCTAGTCTGAAGGCGTCAAATCCTAAGGCGCCCCACAGTGTGGCCTGAAGAAATTATTGTTATCGGGTTAAACTTGTTTTTTCTTCATATTTCCGATAATAAAGATAATGTCTGACCATGCTCAGTCCAGTGAACAAGCCGTTCGCTGCTGTGGGCTTGTAGATTGCCTGCGAGGAATTATTGCAGGGACCACTCAATGTAGTAGGCGTTCTATGTAACTGTGAGAAAACTGTTTGAATCGCTCACACCCTTGCCTGCTTCGTTGACTTGCCTCCATCCCAGTTTGCTTCCACTAACGTACTTGAAGATTGGCTGGAAAGTCACAATAAAGCACTACTGTGCTCGAAAAGGAAATGAAATGCTGCAAGAATTTACGGCTTTTCAGGAAAGGTCGTGGAACAATGCAAACCTCTCCATGTGTGCTTATTTGTCTGAATGCGCCGACAGCGGCGTTCTTGACACCGACGGCCACTGCCTCAATCAGAATCATAACTTGCTATTTAATTAAAAGTTTAGTGGTAATAAAATGTGATCAGTTTCGATGAAGAATGCAAACTAATCTCACCGCTCCCACTCCTGGCTTCTCTTCCTCTCCGCCCCACACGCTTTTCTTGACAGCACCGAAAGCGCTGCCGGCTCCCTGTACTGACAATCTTTTGAAAGAACACGGAAAATAGCTATTAAGAAATTGATAATTGAATATTTTATATCACTCACTGAAGCCGTCGATCGTGCCCAAGAAGTCCACGAGTCGCTCATTTCTGTTCAGAATTCTTAAAAATGAAAGAAAAATAGAGGAGAGAAGTGATCGATGGGAGTGATAGCACTTGGAGAGGAAGGGGAGAGAGGAAGAGAAAGAGAATGCGATAAGAAGATAAAAAGTGGAACAAGCCACTCTGAATCAGAATGATAGCTGTTGTGAACAATTACGAGGTGCCAGCACTGCTAAATCAAAAACCACCGACATTACATTAAATAAGAGCTGAGCAACGAATAGACTTGCATTTCTCATCTTCTCAGTAATATCCCATCTTGTGCAATGAAAGGCACAGCAAGACAGAAGCAAGACACTTTATGTACATTCGCACATTCATTGTGCAACAACAATTGGTAGCTATGCAGAAAGTAACAAAATCAGCAACATTATCGAAACTTCTGAGACAAAACAGCATGATTAACAGGAACCGATGAGGATTAATAATGGTCAGATATAACAAGAGTGTGCGTGGAATGGGGCGAGCGAGAACACGACTGGTGAGTGGTGCACATTACTCATTGTTCTTCTCGGACGGGAGCATCGCCTTGGCTGCAGCCGCGCCTCCTCTCGCACCGTAAACGGCGCCCACGATGCCTGGCAATTGGTAACAATCACCATGGTACAATAATATAATTTACCCAGATTCTTCTATATAAACCTTAGTCAGACCATTACAAAACGAACACCGTAATCTGTACTAATCAATAGATACAGTACCTCCTCCGATTCCACCGAGGAGAGGTCCGATGCCCGGGATCCACGAGAGCGCGAGCGCGCCCATCGAAGCGGCTGGAATAAATAATTAACCACCGATAATAAACACAGCCCGAAATCACGATCATAGCAACGTTTTCTTTAGCAATAGCCACTATTTTCATGTTGAACACAGCTGGTTTCACAGAAAGTCCCGAAAATTTTCGACGAGATGGTATGGACACACTTTTACACACAAGATTTCGAATGCCACTGGCTCCCCCAGTCCACCTATAAATAGTATTCTCACCCGGGATTCCCCCAGCCCACGCGCCCGCCACCGAAGCCGTCGCGACGACCGTCTTGTCGTACGTGCCCGACTCGTAGTCCTTCAATAAGTATAACTAAAATAAAAATAAAAATAAACAATTTAATTTTTAAAATAAATAAATAACCTCCTTGGCGGCCGAGCCGATCTCGTACGCGTCGAGGGCGACCGCGCCAGTCATCGCAGCCTGAATACAATGTTCATCTAGTAATATTTGATGCGGAATCTGCACAACTGACGAGGTGCATGAACATCATTCATAAATAAGCACAGCGTGGCAACAAGTTTGCAAACAGTTAGACAGAAAATTGAAGCAGTATGGAAACTAGACCAATGAAATTCGAACCTTGCCCGCTCCCTTGAACCAGCCGTTGAGCCAGGTCGGTTTCCAGATCGCCTGGAGAGTGTAATTAATTAAGAATATAATTTTATTAGTGTCATCAGCATTTATATTATCAGATACTGGTGCGAAACAACTGATCAAAGTAATCTACTAAATGGCAAATAAATAAATAAATAAATAAATAAATAGTACTCACGCCCTTGCCGGCCTTGTTGACTTGCTGCATGCCGAGCGTACCGCCCTCGATGTGCTTGTAGATGGGCTGGAAATGATTGACTAGCAGTTCGGAACAACATATCACATAGTAGAATCAGGAAATGGAGTAAAAAAGACAAATAAAACAAAATGGACGATCAACGCACTTGGCCGAACTTGTTGACCTGCCTGAACGTGCCGGTGGCACTCTTGAGACCGACAGTGACTGCCTGGAACGGCAAGTTTCTAATATAATTCGTATATCAAGCAATTGTTGTTGACCCCTTTAATATTTCATTCTAATAAACACGTACCGTCGCGGCATTCCTCGTGTCCTCAACGTAGTCGCGATTCTTAACCGCCTCCACGGTGGCTGAGACCGCCTTGCTCACGCCCTGAATTAATTTGAAATTACACATTAATTAAATAAACATAATGACCGAGGTACATGTTAATTTAAAAGTTAACCAACCGAGGCGACGAATCTCGTGTCCGCTCCCAAGTCGCGCTCCCTCACGGTCTCCACGGTGGCCGTGAACGCGCGGCCGAAGCCCTGAACGGCGATATAATAAGATCGAATACTTTCCAATCGTCTACTCAATCGCTTGTTCTCATTACTCAATGCAATGGATTGCAACGAATTGGAGTAACAGTTCCGGTCTAAAACGACATTTACAAATTCTAAATAATGCTAAACGCACTACAACTCCGCTTTTGCAGCTGTTTCTTTTACAATTTAGTATAATAATAAAAGCAAAAATGATCTGACGCTCGCGGCAGAGCTGCCCCATGATGAAATGCTGTCCATTCTGACTGAAAAAAATGACGATGACTGTCGACAGCAATGAATTGAAGGAATGGATGGCAAAAAACGAGGAAAACGAATAAAAAAACTATTACACGTCGAACGGATCAAACAATGTCTGAATGAGGAAAAGAAACAGCTTGACCGTCAATCCAAAGCAAGAAGGAAAGAGAAACAAAGCAATTGATCATGAAAGAACGAAAATAGCAAAGAAAATTACGAAACTGATACGAATAAATTGTCGATAACAGTATGCCCAGGACATGCGATCACGCATTATTTCAGTCGTGAACTGACTTTTTAATTTTTTTGTGAATTTGTGTGCAAACAAAGTGACTGATAAATCAATACTTTATGTATTGTGAGCGGTGAACTACATCTATTGATTTATTCGTTTCGCTCCTTCTCTTCGACTACGCCCTGAACACGCTCTCGGGCTCCTTCCAGTCCGTGCCCACCGCGTGCACCTGGCAATCGATAAACCAATACCGTCGATCTACCGTAATCAACAGTACCACGCGCGACTTGTGGTCCAGCATCATCAGGCTGTGGCCCTTGTCCGAGCGCTCCACGAAGATCTGCAAGAGGGTACGGTAGGGTACGGTATACCTCAGAGTCTACAGAAATCCTACCTGCTCGCCAGTAGCGAGCTGCAGCGCCACCGTCTTTCCCTGCAAGCAATCAATAATCTACCGTATCTGCTCAGGGTTCTGCAGTGCATCTACTCCCTACTTTGTCCCATCGATCTACAGTACCCTACCGTACCCCTCTCACCGAGTCAGCCTTGTCCAGAATGGTGAGCAGCGATCCGTCGCGCATCTGGTATGTCGTCTTCGAGTCGTTCTAGAAGATGAGATTCAGTAATCACGAGATACCGTATCCCGGGTCACTGTAAACTGGGTTATGGTAGGTCAAATTACTGTATACCTCGCTCATGCGCATGCTGGGGCAGACGGCCGACGGCTGGTCCACGCACAACGTCAGGTCCTGAGCAGAACATCGGCTTACTGTAGCTTCGACTATCGTAAAACGACAGTTACCTTACCGAGCGGGTGGTCGAGGCGTTCTTGTAGTACGACTCCTCCGATCGATTTGGCAGCGACGGCACGTTGTGCATCTACAGTATCCGATCGAGATTTCAGTTGAAGATAAATCGGTTACCGTACCCTACCGTACTCACCGATCTGGACGGCGACACGCTCACCTCCTCCGACAGCTGCAATCAATCAATTTCGATCGATATGATACCGTAATCTACCGTACCGAGTCCCGGTTGCGGTTACGGTGGTGACGGGGCGCCTCCGCACTGCGATGCTTCTTCTCCTCACCACCGCGACGGCGATGCTCACTAAATGTCGGCCTCGATGAACGCACGCTAGCGTAATCGTCCTCACCGACGCTGTCCGGACTTGACCATTTCCTGTTGATAGTGACCACACTCGAGTAGAGCGAGAGGATCGAATGAGGTGTGAAATGGTCCACACTCCACCATCTATCGAACAACAACTTGTCAATATTGAATGCAAATCGATCGGATTATTGAGATAGTGCTTGAAGTGAAGAGTGTATAGTCTATTGGATTTAATTTGTTTGTTCTTGATTCAACCGTTATCAATTGTGTGTCCCAACCAATCACTTCAGTAACAAAGTTAGCATTTATCGATCGGATCTTATCAAACAATCGTCGGGGGCAAGGCTTACTCTTAGATTCATTCTACCGTAATCTTTTTGTATTCCAAAAGGGCGCTGAGAGAGTCAAAGGGGTAAAATACTAGTATGCTACGCGGGGCGAATCGGGGTCAAAACTGTACAGGACCGTGTGAAAAGTGGGTGGTCTAGAAGGGGGCTTGGCCTACTCATCGCGCAGCTTCGCGATCATGTCGCGCACAATCTGCGATTCGACAGGCGCGTCCGTGAAGATCGTGCCGACAAAGGCGCGCGAGCCCCAGGCGGCGTGTTGGAGCACCTGCAAGAATGGCGTTTCACTCTACAATATAGTGTCTACTTTCCGATTGTCCCTCCTATTGATCTTCATTTTCTAATTCCATACCAAACTTAGCCCGACTGTCCTTGCTACTCCCTAGGAAGGTTTCGTTTTACGTATGAAGTGAATGAAGCGAACGATGTAGTACGCATAAGCTAATTATTCGGTAAGCAAGATCATAATCCTAGAAGAATGCCACATCTGGTTACATAGTTTTTGAGAAACGCCGAAAATGCGAGAAAGTAGGAAAAATATGGAAGCTAAATTCAAAGAATCTATTTGAACTTGTAGAATATTTACTGCACTAGCCAACCGTGAAATCATCTGTATCGATACTCGCTCGGTATCTACTCACAAGGGAACCGCAAAAGGGGGCACTCTTCCCGAGACAATTCATTATCACCAGTTGAAAGGGACCCATAGGGAAGTCCAAAACCGCTTTGAGAAGATTGGGGATAGGTTTCCTAAGAACCGAAAAATGCTTTTGAAAATACGCCTATTTTGTGTGCAAAAATCCAAATCGCCTCGCGCAGGGTAGTGTAAGCGAAAGAGAGACAGGCAAACATGCCCCCGGTGGCGCAGCCGGTAGAGCGCTCGCCTTGCATTTTGCAGGTTGTGGGTTCGAATCCTTTTTGCCCTATTTTTCAAGCATTCCTTGTTGCTTATTGTGCTTGGAATCTTCTGATTTCGACTGGTTAACAAGAGTGGAAATAGTGTAGTGAAATTTTTTGAATGATGCGGTTGATGATATTTTGTACCTCCGGAAACTGAGGAAATCATTAAAACCAGAAGATTCCAAGCACAATAAGCAACAAGGAATGCTTGAAAAATAGGGCAAAAAAGGATTCCCGTAAAAGGATTCGAATCCACAACCTGCAAAATGCAAGGCGAGCGCTCTACCGGCTGCGCCACCGGGGGCATGTTTGCCTGTCTCTCTTTCGCTTACACTACCCTGCGCGAGGCGATTTGGATTTTTGCACACAAAATAGGCATATTTTCAAAAGCATTTTTCGGTTCTTATGAAACCTATCCCCAATCTTCTCAAAGCGGTTTTGGACTTCCCTATGGGTCCCTTTCAACTGGTGATAATGAATTGTCTCGGGAAGAGTGCCCCCTTTTGCGGTTCCCTTGTCATCGCGAAACCTAATCTTGCTTGGTGGACAAAAACAAAAAAAAAACAAATAGTTCTTCTATATTTTTCCACATCCCCAAGTGATTCCCACCCCAATACTCTCTAGTATACCATACTCTACTTTAATCAATCACCCTACCAGATTCTGCTACCGTACTCCCTCCTACCGTAGCCCAGCTCTACCGTACCTTGCAGCAACCCAGGTCCTCGATCTTGAAGCCCATCTTCCTGTAGGCATCATCGGTCTCGAACAGCGACGTGTTCACAAACTTGCCGAGGTACGGACGGCCTGAATAATAGTAATTATTCGTTATTATTTTATATTCTTCAGTACTCGACATAGTAATTGGTCAAGATTCGCC
>LS586599.1:650163-662292 GCA_900490775.1 Pristionchus maxplancki
CCAGAAAAGTGGTTTATTATACGGTAAGTTTCGGAATACTGTTGCGTAGTCTGGAGGACGGTGTGGGCATACTGTAAAGTTAATACTGCCAGGATTGTTGCTTGTTACACGGTGAGAATACGGTAGAGGTACTGTAGGAAGTAAGGATGTGTCTCCATAATACGACCCGAAACGTGGCTTGTTACGCAGTGAGAAAAGTTAGAGCACGGCTGATTACGGTAGAAGTTAGTTTATTTGTACAATCGGGAAATCCCCAGAAATCAGTATCTGATGAATTACTGAGGTGTATCTAAAGATCTGAAACATACACATTTGCGTGTTATTTTCAAAGGTTTGAAATTATCAAGCATTTATTCACAGGTCGAATTCAATTACCGCATGACCACATCCTACGCTGAGGTGCAGCGATTCCTAGATGAGAAGGGGATATCCGAGCCCAGCAGAGGAGAGCAACTGACTAGGAAGGTCATCACACCACCGTGAGTTTGCTGTGTTATTATTATTATTATTATTATTATTATTATTTGATCAGTTTTTATTCACGATAACATACACCCAAGCTTCATAAAACACTGCAATTACGTTTTCCTTCAAAATATGTTTCACAAGCAACGTATAGCATGGGTTTGTCATAGAGATTTGATGGTCTTCGTTGTCTCCTTTGAAAATAAACCTATTTTTCCAGTCGAGTGCAACAACACCGCTACATTCCCTCCTCATCTTCGAGTGTATTCAACCAGCCGACTGTTGTGAGTTTTCGACTCGATATTCATCGACAATTCATAATAAAAAATAATACAAAAAGGTTTCCATTGAGTGAGACCGAGCCCAGATGATAAATTCCTATTTTGAACAGAGTCTGCATAATTTTGGCTTATTTCTAGCCTTAGCAGCTGTATTTGTTCTAAAATAGCAGGGTGCCGAGAATGATCAAATAGAATAAACAATTCTAGGCGAGCAGAGTGAAAAGCTTTAAAAACAGGCCTCAAAAATGGCTATTCTGAATAGACTATCACACTTGCAGTTGTCGGCGCAACAACAACTGCGCGAGGCGCAATCCTCGAGGTATCCCACTCAGCGACAACAGCAACCTGCTGCACAGCAGTCTGTCGATGAGCAGAGGTTCGTCAATGGGCTGAAATCCATGTTATTGACTGTATAAACTATCGAGTTTCAATTCGAAAGTGCTAGTGTATGTTTCACGACTACCGAATAAGTTGTAATATTTAGAAAGGGGCGATAATGAAGCCTTTTCATTTTGAAAAAAATAAAAAAACTGAGCATCAATACCCTCTGTTCATGCCCTCTTCTCTTCAGCGTCGTCTCTCAGACACCCAAAATGTAGAATAGAGTTCAAAGATCAAAGTTTGAGTATCAAAAATCAACTCTTATTGCAGGAGCGCCGTCCGAGAAGACAGCGAGGGCTCTCTGAGTGATCGATGCGTGGCACTGATGCCGGCCAGGTTGCAGCACCTGAGAAGGTTCGTTTTGTAGATGCTTATGTTTTCTGTCTTATTTTGGTAGCAATGGTCCGGCAGTCTCACTGAAGAGTGTAACCCTTGCATGTAATGACAGCACTTCGCTGAAACGAGACTAGAAAACCGCACAGACACCTGCTCTTTCGCCTGCTGAAAGGAGAAAAGTGTGTTATGATGTAATATCGAAAACATCTCGCTCATTACAAAAACAACAACAACGTATTTTCTAAATTAATAAATTTCAGGTACTGCACGATTTTCTGGAATGCGAAGCTATGCTGCTCGCACTGCGCCGGAATTTGCTGATTATTTCGAAATTCGAATTTCGAAAATAAGAAAACCCTAAATTACCTCGAATCTCACCTCGAGTTCAGGAGATTATTTTCTGTAGAAATCGCGTCTAATAATCACTAACATTGCATTTTTGTACCATTATTATTGTGATGCTTCTTACAATTGCACCGTTACTTCGATGCTTCTCCGGAACGCAGGCACCGACCTTGCGTTAGTCAATCTCGACCCAAAAATGAGTGAGACTCGCGTTTCCGGGGAAGTACAGAAATGCCCATTTTAAAAAATAGACCTAATTATTCCCCCCACGTTCTTATTCCTTTTCGTGTCTTTTTCGCGAAGCGTGTACTGTCATTGTCTTTCCTTCTCATTTATTCCCATTAATGACGATTTGTAAAATAAGTATTTTCGAAAACCATCAATTTGTTCTCGCGATACGCACCGCGTATCATGTGTTGTTTACTCGTTCTCCGAATTACGATAAATCCCTCGAAAATATACCATCCAAGCAAGCTCAAGCGTGTAAGACACAGATTTTTCTGTTTTTACAACTCATTTGTTACCAATAATTAGTAGCCTCCACAAAGTTCTACTCTTCACTCTTGCAGTGAGAAAGTGCAAGTGTCAAAGAAGCCAAATTTAATGATAGGTTTGATTTCTATCCGTTCCACCAAAATTCTCAGTAAATAGGCGGTTTCAAAGGCGGTGAAATACCCCGTTAAAGTACTAGAAACAGTTGCAGCTGCTACTCTTACGCTCGAGCGTGAAGTTTCTCGAGCATTTTAACTTGCCCTTTCGCTTTTTCGTCATCTTTTATTTTCTGTTTTTTCCCATTTCGCAGCAAACTTCTACAATGTCGTGGCTCTACTTGCAACCACCGGTGAGTTCATAGAAATCTTTTTCTTGTACTTTTTGCCCCAAAAAACCATTGGCATTCAAAGTTTTGAATCGGAAAAGATGAATAAAAATGAAAAAAAACAAGAAAAATATTCAGGCAGAATCCTTCTGCGAATATCAGGACAAGTCCTTCCGCAATCGATGTTTGACTGCGAGGTAGGAATTTTTCTTACCAAATTTGTTTGAATACGTTCCACCATTTACTCAATTCTCCGATGTTTCGCATTATAGTGCTAAGATTGGCATTTCTGAGGGAAGAAAATAATAAAGTTTATGTTACCTTCAACAGAATGCTCTAGATACTCCCACGGTAACCTTTCCCCTGCTCTCGTTCAATTAACATTTCGCATTATTTTTTCTATCACTGACTTTAGTCGAGGAAGCTCCCTCCCTCTTCTTCTCACAATCATCATATTTTGCCGTCTGGCGCTGCTGCTTTACTTTCTTGTGGCTTTAGTGTAGCCTCACTGGACATTGTATAGATCCTGTTCAGTTTTGAGGCTATCGGAGACGCATAAGCTTTGTTTACTGTTGATATCATAGGACGAATCAGGAGATATCTCTAGCAGCGTGTCTAGAGTCTTATGTCTAAGTCTAGTAGATCCCTTGTCAAAGATCATGGTCGAAATTGTGCTAGCTTGTGAAATACTTAACGCATGAAGTACTCGACTATAGCTATTACTATGACTGCAGCCATTTCAGCCCAATTCCTTCATTTTTACTTCTTTAGTTTTTGCTCTCAAACGCTGACATTATGAACTTTGCTGAACTTATTTCTCATTCTTAGTCACTATTCTTGTCACGGTCTTGTCAGATTGTCAGAATATTGTTGCAGACCCGGCATGGACCTCCCTACCAACTGCCTCTTCATCTCGATCCAGTTGCTCATTGCTATTATCGCTTTGGCGGGTGAGTGAATGAGAGAGATCAACGATCAATAATCCAAAGATCAAATATCAAATCATCATTCCAGGTATGATCCCGTGCATAATTGCACTGGTGAGAACGGCAACAATGCATGGCAATTGCAAGTGAGTCTTTTTTCAGCCATATATTTCTTTATTGATAGTAGCTGATTCAACGAGTGTCCTTTCGAGCTTCCAAATCTTAGTAGTAGTGAAATATTGAAGATTTTGTTTGTTTGGACGAATAGTATTCAAAATAACCCAGTCGCAGAGGGTTTGATGTTTTCATCAACCACTGAAACATACTTCATTTGAATCTTACAACGTCTTTATTATCGCATTGCTTCCAGAGCTTTCCTCGTCCTCTCCTCCTTCTGTTCTATCCTCCTACTCATCTCGCAGGTAGATTTATCGAAAATAAAAGGATGGATCCCAGGATGTCCTCTAGTGGCTTCCGGTGAACTTGACTGTGTACATCGAGTACAACGCGAAGTGTCTTGAACAGCGGAATAAATAAAATAAATAAATTAAATATTACAGATTACGGTCTTCATCTTCGACATTGTCATCGACAATCTGGAGCCGACGAGCGATGGTAGGTGATCTTTGATCTTTGTGACTGTCAATTATATCTACCGACATCCACAACAGGCTGTACAAGGCTGTAACATCACACGGTCAACGTCGTTTTATTTGATAGTAACAAAAGCTGTCCAAATTATTGTGTTTTTTTCAGTAGCCTCGACCCAGGAAACTTTTTTTAACGCTTCGGCCATATCATATGCCTGTGAAGCACAGTCAAAATCCTGTAAAAAAGAAAATATTCAGTGAAAGAGCGCTGGTTCCTCGTCTTCCACAACGTCTTCTATTTCACGACAAGCTGCCTGTCGCTCGTGATCGTCCTGGAACGGTGAGAGTGATCTTTAATCTTTGGACTTTGATCCTTGATCTTTGATCTTTGATGTCTTTGCCTCAGATGTCACGCCATCCGCCACCCGGCAGCCTACGAGCAGCAGTCGGTCAACTACTTCCTCGTCTTCGTTGCGTTGTTTCTCGCGGTGAGATTTGTATTCTCAGTTCGGTTTCACCATCGATACATTGTGATAGAAAACTAAAAATAATAATAGAGTGCTGAATATTTCCAAGATCTAGAAGCAATGGGACAAATAAGTTTTATTTCCAGACCCTTTACGCCGTCGGCACAGTGTACCTAATCTACTGGCGTGAGTTCTTCTTGTAAATGAAGTAATTTCAATCACCTCTGATTAAGTCCACTTTTGCCCTTATTCCGGATCTTTTTTTCACCTTTTTTCTGAAATTCAATGAGAAATTTCGCTATTTCAGACGGCTACTACTTCGAGACGATCTATATGATGTACGCGATCGAAGCAACGGTCATTTTGGTGAGTGACTTTTATCGTACATAGCCTTGTTTCTATGAGCTCAGGGTAAAGCGAATCTAGCATGCTCGTCCACATTCATATTATTCACAATTGCAAACATCTCGTACGCTTCGTGAACGAGACTTGTCCAATGTGACTCTCTATCTATCTTGGTCGAGTCTTCCCAGAAGCTAACAGAAAATTTTTACCCTTCCTCTCATACTCCTGCCCATCCTGGACACAGATGAGCACAAACAGCGTGAATTAATGAATTAATCGAAATAAAAAATAAATGCAGATATCAGTCGCGCTTTACTTCTACAGTAAGCAGCGGCTGCTCAACTTACCGTACACCAGCGACCGAGTGAACGCCAAGTATCAGGTACTGTGTTTTGTTGTGCATTGTGATTATTTTGGTTTTTCTTCTCGATATGGGACGCCTAACTCAGTTGAACAGTGTCTGTGTCTTGCACTTTGAGTAAGATGTGAAACATATCGAATTTCCTCAGTTGCCTTAGGATGATGAAACGGAAGGCGATCCAGAATCTCTTCGTGATGCATATTTCCTCATCATTCGGTTTGTAGCTCGTTCTGTGTGGGCGCAATGACTCAATCTTCTCGCGAGGGGGAGAAAAAAGAAAGATGTGATAAAAGAAGATATTATGAGCTAAATGTCAATGAAATGGCATTGGGCAAGTCATAAAATCAACATCGTTTCCGCACACTCGTCCGAAAACAAAGATCGTTGATCATCTGGGCATCTTTGAATAGATAATAACTCGAGAATTGAATTACAAAACGACTAACCAAACATTTTTCAGGTAGAAGAGATCATCGAATTCTCCCGTGCTATCCTACCAGCAGTTATACTTTCCGCATTTCTGAAGTGAGTCGGTTTGCTAAATTTCTATGAATTTGAATATCGCTCTTATTACAATATGAACCTTAAAAATGAACCTAAGAGTCTAGATAATTACTATAAAGTGGTGATTCCGAATTGATAATTCCGTTACAGGTCTGCTTCCCTAGTGCCAACGATGCTCTGGCAGGGTGGAATCATCAGCTACGTCCTGTGCTGCCTGTTATATTTCACGGTGAGTGTTGGAGTTCGTTGCAAATGCTAAAACCCGGTCTCAAATGTTCCAAGCGGTTTTTTACCTCCAACTATTCGAATATGTTTCACTAGGCGCATGTATGGGAAAATATGCAGTTTAATCAATCGCATTATGTTAGCGACTGAATAAAAATACTAAATTGTGAACACGACTTTTGTCTGGGCAAGGTTCATAAAATATAATTTAAATTCGTTGAATATCGCAGATCCACGCTTCGAACTGCATTCTCATGAAGGCGACGCTCTTCTACTACCATCGAGTGCTCTGGAAGAACCTGCAGAGACTGTTCTGTGCGAGGTGGAGTATTTATCTTCATCGTTTCTCCAGGATAAACTTGCAAAATAGGGTGTTGAGAGGCCGCTCTGTGAAAGGTTGAACAACCTTCTGAAAGACATCCTGAAGAGGTCAATTTGAGCTCATCGTCAAAAATAAATCCATTTCAGTGGCCGCGTCTCTCCCGAGCAGGCGCCCGTCGCGAGCAAGGAGGACGACACTCGGCTTTACTTCAGCATGATCCAGTCGTCTTGGAACAGTTAGGCTACTACATCCTCACATCTTCCCACCCATTTCAACCTAAAGAGTAAAGTCAAATCTTTGCTGATGTCTCTCATTAGATTTAATATTTCGAAGTGGATTGACAGAATACAGCCCCGCCCATCTTCCCTGTCTCATCTCTGGACCATTCATCTTTCGTATCCCACGTTTTCGGTTTCCTTAATATGAACACCCTTGCCGCATCGTTCATTTACCGATATCAGTGTTTTATGAATCAAACTACGTTATGTATCTCATTCAAACGATCACGCAACCATGTTCTCATCAGACATCTTGTACATATTGTTGAAAAGTAAATGAAACAAAGGCTCAGTGTCAGTTGTATCTGAAGTTGTGCGAAGCTATCTTCTCGGTTCTCTAATTCTTCCTAAGTTTTTTCTAGTCAGTATTCTCCGAATTATACAGTCATGGCCCTTTCCCTCCTGAACACGGATCGTCCCGGACGGTCCGGGACGGTCCCCGGCTGTCCCTAGATATTTTGAGGCTGAAGGAAAGAGAAATTTGGTATAAACTCTATACCATCGTAAAGCTCATACGATTTGCTATCGAATAAAGGTGGCAGAATTATTAACAATTCATCTAATAAGTTCATAATTGATCGAGAAGAACAGGTAGTTTTCGCGAAAAAGTGGTACATGTGGAAAAACAGGTCGAATTTTCGGCTTACCGTAATCTTTTCATGGAGGATTGGCTAAACTATTCCTTATTTATTGAATGACCTATTAATAATTCCGAAACCTTCATTCGATAGCAAATCGTATGAGCTTTACGATGGTATTGAGCATATACCAAATTTCTCTTTCCTTTAACCTCAAAATATCCAGGGACCGCCGGGGACCGTCCCGGACCGTCCGGGACGATCCGTGTTCAGGAGGGAAAGGGCCATGATTGTATCATACTGAGTACCCAGTGAGAAGTTATTTCAAATTTACCAAGATGAAATCAGCTGTCTCCCGAATGTTGATTTTCGCACGGCATTTGGTAATCACATGCATATTTTGTGGTTTGGACGATACATATTTCAATCCTCAAGCAATTATCCCTGACTTTTCGCCACTTGGACTCTCGTCAAAGCCTTTTCCCTTCGCTAAACACAAGTAAGCGCAACCTGTTCGACTTCCAATGGATAAGATAACTGGTGCTTTACGCAAATGTTGCAATTTAATTGAAGGCGTCGAACAACTTTATCCGCTCCTTATCGACTTTTTCTGATCTAAATTCAATGCACTAAATATGTATCTATATATCTAGTCTTATGCTATTCTGTCTACCTTTCATTCATGCGTCGCGGATTTCATTCATGAATCACAGTGGCTACAGCGCGTATTTACTCCTCCTTTCCTAGTCCCATCCTTCCATCCTCGTCTCTTGAAATTTGCTCTCGGATGAGCTTTGATCTTTCTTTTATGACGTTTCGGCTTTCTTGTCTAGAAGAGTAAACAAATATTCTTTCAGATAGGGTTACGGGTCGTCAAGGATGGCTCCAGTCTACGACTATATCTACCTCTCCATCGAAACGGTCGTCAACACCATTTCACTCATCGTCATGATTCCCTTTCTGATGACGCTTGTGAGGACACAGGGAATGCACGGGAACTGCAAGTGAGTTGAGTCGTAACCCAGTGGGGAAAGAAAAGGGGTTGTATTGTGAAAATATGGGCCGAGTATGGCCGAGATAATTCTCATTTTGAGAATTACCTAACTCTTCACACTTAGCATGCTGTGTAGCACCGATTGACAGATGCGATATTTGTTTTTGTATTCAGTTACCGATACCTGCCCCATCACTAATTATCGCTTGCCTCTCTTTTAAACAATTTGTGAAACCCAACTCATTCTTGATACTCATCCTGTTTATTTGTAAACGCGGAGGCGTTGGGAGCTAAATAGAAAGATTGCTGCATTTCACCTGCCTCTACAATTTCGGGTTATACTGAAAGCCAAACCTCAACTTGTGTTTACTGAAGAAGTAAAGGTATTACTAACGAATCACGTGCGGTGATACAAACTTGAGATGAGGACAGCAACAACAAATAATTAACCGTTTCAGAGTCCTTCTGCTCACTTCGGCTCTAGTTCAAACGCTACTTCTCCTCACTCAAGCCGCCCTATTCATTCACAACTTCGTCATAGAAAACCTAGTACCAAACACTACTGGTGAGTGTTATCTACTTGATGAAAACGTTCAACGACATGAAAACAAATTTCAGAAAAGGAAGTACCTTTCCTCATGGCCCAGAATCTTTTGTTTACTTTGTCGAGTTGTATCTCATTTTCACTGATTCTGGAGAGGTTTGTGATCCATTTTTCAAGGATGTCGATAATACCTCACTATCAATTCAGAACGTACGCAGTCTGGAAAGCTGCGGACTATGAGAGGAGTGGAATCAACTTTCTGGTCCTATTCTTCCTCATTGGCCTGTCTCTGGCGGAGGCTGTGGCTATCACCTATGCGATTTACTGGCGTTCGTTGTTCTCTTCTACTGCAACTATATTCTCCTTCTCTTTGATTTTCGACGAGCAAAAATGGCGCTTATTACTCAAGAAATTCGCTAATTTGGTGTTAAACTTGACATTTTCAGTACACTGGAACTTCGAAACGATCGTTATCACTTACGTCATCGAGGCTTGCACATTCCTCGTGAGTTTGTTTTATATTTCAGTAAAAAATCGAGAAAATCACATTAAAGATCGCAATCGCCTTGCGATTCTACGCTCGTCGCAAGTTCATCCACATCCCATACAATGTTAATCGGCTCAATGCGAAGTATCAGGTAAGTACATATTGTTGTTTGTTATTGTTGTTGTTGTTTTGATGTTTTTGTTTTTCAGGTCAAAGAAGTCCTGGACTTCTCCATCGCAGTCACTCCCTCCATCCTCGTCTCGTCCATCATGCACACTCTGTCCCTCATTCCGTCCCTCCTCTGGATTGGAGGGACGATGAGCTATGCGCTGTGCTGCGTCTTCTACTTTGGGGTACGACAACCTTATCGGGGTGTCCATTCTTCGTCTCTTCATTCCACGTGCTCTCTCACCGGTCAGAGAGACGAGAGAGTGTGCAAAATGAAGAGACGTTGACTCGTATTTCGAGCTCTAGTGACCATTCTCTATATCTCACGACCACAACGAAGTCAATATCCTCGCGCTATTCAATCTCATTTGAGCAACGAATGAAACTCAACTATTCTGTCGGTCAAATTCCGCGTTATCTGCCGCAATAGTCAACCAGAATCCTGATGTGGCTTCCCGTAATCTCTTCATTGTCAGATCAACAGCCTCAACTGCATCCTCGCCAAGGGCACGCTCATCTACTGCCACAGAGGACTGAGAATGAGATTCCAACTGCTCTTTGTCGAGAGACTTAGGTGAGTTCATTGAAAAGTTTGATCAACTATGAAAGAATTTGTGTGTTCCTGATTTGCGCCGGATTAGGTATTGCCTAACAATAAGCTTTTACGCTGGACTCATCGAAAAATCCCAAAAGTATGGAACAAACAACGGAAATTGATGTAGATATCAAAAGAAATGCGTTTGATCTTCTGGTATAGAAGTTTAGTTTGTGTCGGATTAGGTCTTGCTTAATCTTTAACACGCTGGACCGCTGATGATGCGATTTTGGTACAACATCACGTACACCAATGCTCTTCAAGAAACCATATCAAAACCAAAAAATAATCAACTATTTTTTAGAACCCCACCGGAAGTGACGAGGGATCTGGAGAAGGAGGCCGAGGACAACTTTGACCGAATGAAAAGAGTAAGTAACTGGGCATTCCATATTCGAGAAATAAGGTTTGTCACACAAAATCCCGAAGATTAGATCTCCCTTTTCAGGTTTGGGGAGTGCCAAAGGGACCTGGCATTCGCTACAACCGAAGAGGAAGCCGGCCGTATCAAATGTTTACCCTCGATAACAGAGTTACTCCGGTCTAGGGACCTGCTGTGAAGAATTAGCACTTTTTTGCACACATTTGGTTTCTCCGAGTGACAGATCTCACTAAATCGCAGTTTGTAGAGTTGCATTCCTTGCAAAACCTGCATCAGAACCTACTCGTCGTCTCTCCTTGCTATCCTGTTCTAAATGTCTCCTTGTTGTAAATACGTTCTTGGTCCTTTGATATATCCTTTGTGACTAGCACATCCTTGCTATCGCTGCACTGCTACTACGATGCAACCATGACCAGTTGCTGTGCTCTGAAAGTACAACAGCAACATTCATCACACGGGACGATACCTCACTAGGTTAGGGTTGGCTTGCCAAACAAGATCTCGAGATCTTGGATTGAAATAATTCAATTATCCCCCAGGAAGCAAGAACAATGAACTTCTTGCTAAGTTCTTGGTTCTTGGATGTTCTTGGTTAGATTCATTCTCTATCTATTTTGCTAAAGGGTTGGTCGGAATCGACCGGCGCGAGTGAGAAATGAAGGAGGAATGCAATAAAATTGTTCACAAGATATTGAATCTTGACAAGATCTTGGATCTATCCAAGAAGTTAGCAAGAATTGGCATCGATCCAATTCTTGGCAAGATCATTCTTCGTCTATCCAAGATTGGCAAGCGGTTTTTTTCTTGACAAGCCAACCCTACACTAGGTTCATAGGTTTCACGACCTTGAGATTTTACCCGAGACTACAATGTAAATGTTTACCAGAATTTTCCAATATAAGATAAATCGAATTTCAATCAGCCGTTTGAAATTGAATACACTGGAAAAACTTGGAAACCATGATTGTCACTTTCCAATCTGTCAGCAGAACTGGAATTATTGACGAAGCTTGACAACCACCAATTTCGAACCTTATTCCGACGTCCGACTCAAGAAGGAATTCACCTGCTACGAAGTTTCCTCGACGTCGATAAATTGAAACTTGTTGGCTTTCTGCTCTTCGTCTCATTTTTATAAAGTTGTTTTCGTTAAAATTGTAATTCAATTACACTGAGCTTAGTGTATTTCGCATAATTTTGCATCTTTGTTTTACGGAGGCGCGAAATAGAATCACTGTATTCAACGACATATCGTGTATTCTACCTGTAAACATAATGTGATTTCTAATTGCCTAATTGTTTCAGAAAAAAGAACATGGTAGACGCAGGAGACTATCTTTTTCTGTCAATTGAAACATTGATAAATACGATCTCCCTGTTAATCATGGTACCATGCATGCTCACTTTACTACGCACTCAAGGAATTCACGGCAATTGCAAGTGAGTTTTCATGAGTCTCTCACGATTATTTCGAAAAGACTACGGTAAAAACTTGCCGATAGCCATAATTTGGCGGTAGAAAAACGCACGAACCTCGAAACTTTTCGAAATGTCAAATCAAGCATACCATTATAGTTTTTCTGACGTATTTACATGCAGGATTCATCACTAAAATTGATTTCAGATTCCTCCTCATAACCTCTGCTAGCGTTCAACTATCAATCTTATGCGTACAAGCCCTCCTATTTGTTTACGATTATTTCATAGAGAATTTGCTTCATGTTATCGGTAAGCCCTC
>LS586599.1:667833-689550 GCA_900490775.1 Pristionchus maxplancki
ATTATTGGAACAGAAAGATCAAAGATTGGACGTCAAACTAAATAGTTTATCGCGTTTAAAGTTTTTCGCCGTTACTCTCGTTAGCAGCACGCGCGATCTCTCTCTCACCTCTCCCTCCCCTCGCACTCTCCTCGCCTAGCACACTCTCTCATCGCTGACTCTTACCCGGCGTGACTAGAGCGCGCGTTCTACCGACCTCCCCTCTCTTCCCTCTCCAGCCGTCGCACAGCTCACGCTCGACTCGCGGAAGCTATGGTCTTTCAATTTTGGGCAAAGGGCAGGAAATAGGTCCCGCCCACTTTTGCCTCGTCCCGAGTTCTTCCCGTTCTCCGATGTGCTCCGCGAGTGTGGTTTTTGATCCATAACTCGATTTGGAGATGAGATATTGACAAACGGCAAAAAGTATGATCTCATTAAGACTTAGAGGAACACATTGGACCCGAAAATAAAGCTTCTCGTTTACTTTCGTGAATTACGCTGTGGTCTCTAGCCATATTTGCATACACTCGACGGGACTCGAAAGTCGGAACAAAGTCGGAACAAGTCGGAACAGTCGGAACAAGTCGGAACACGGGCCGCCCGAAATCCGACTCGTTCCGACAGTTGACTCTCGAAGGCAAGCCGACCGACCGAGTTCCGTCTCTTTTCGGGTGGACCGACTTGTTTGTTCCGAATCTGTTCCGATAGTCGGAACACCGACTGTCGCGACCCGATTTCACCAACCCTAATACAAGCACTATTTCAGAAGTACTCAACATCGAAACGATATTTATTCTGTATGCGATAGAGGGTTTCACCTTGGGAGTGAGTTTTTCTTGTTTTCTTTCGTCATAAGATATGTTTTCAGTTTTCCATCTTCATAATCGTCTACGCTCGTCGCAAGATCCACTTCATTCCGTATGATGCGGATAGAGTATCAGCTAAGTATCAGGCGAGTATTTCTCATGTAACTTTTTTTATACAATCACACACACCCGATCTGTTACACAACCGATCCCCAAAAAATCGTGGTAGTGAGAAGGCCCCCCAAATTGCAGAATCACTTTATCCCGTACGATTATGATTGAGTGAGTATCAGACATGTCTTCCCATACTTTGGATATGTGGCTCGTGGGAAATTATTTCCATACCGAGCAAAACCTATGCACAGGAACGGCAGAGCTTCGCATCACAATTGCCCATTTTTTTCGAAAATGTAACAAGATGAATGTTACAGGTCAAGGAAGTCCTCGATTTCTCCATCGCAATCCTTCCTTCTGTCATTCTCTCCGTCATAATGCACACTCTATCCCTTGTTCCGAGCATTCTGTTCATCACCGGGCTGATATCCTACCCGCTGACGTGTTTCGTCTACTTCTCGGTACGGAATTCCTCCCCTTTGATTTACATTTAGGGGATTAACGTAGTGATTTCCATCTCAAATGTGCCTCAGACAGAGAAGATTCTAAGCAGTAGTCTGCCTTTTTACATCTCTCATTATCTCTCTTTTCCTGAATTCCTTTCCGATGCCGGTTTTCAGTTTGATGATTTGCAGGTGCACAGTCTCAACTGCGTCCTCACTAAGCTCACGCTGATTGCCTGCCACAAGGGCATGCGGAACCGTCTGTTGGCGATCGTGCTGCCTGCACGACTGAGGTTCATCTTTGTAATCTGATTTATTAACATTGTTCATGAATTTTGTAAACAAGCACTACGTCAGCATTTGTAAAATAAATAAAGTATTAAAAAGCAGAAGCGGCCGCGTGACTCCCGAACCCGCGCCAATTGTGGACAAGGCCGAGGACACCCGCGTGTACTTCAGCATGATACAGTCATCATGGAATGAATAAACTATTCCAATTGCATTCTTCCGGGTGCAAAAAATTTGCCATTAGATGATATTCCTGAAATAAGTTAGCTCCAATATAAGACTAGGCGGAGGAGACAGCATAAATCAGTAGTCTTGGAATGAATAAAACAATTTGGCGCTTGTGCACTTGACCGCCCCCCTCTACCCTAAACAGGGAACCACGAATAATAGAGATAGGGGGTACCATAGAGAGAATAGGGTAGGGAGAATATAAGAATAATGCTTCAAAATCATAATGATACTCCTATCATTAAATTTTGCTAAATCATTGCGATAGGTATAGGAAATGTGGAGGGGGGCGGTCAACAGCACAAGCGCCAACAATTTATATTAAAACACTATTCCTCTTGCTTTTAGGTGCAGCAAAATTTTTGCTTTTACATGATACTGCTGAAATAAAAGCGTCGACAAGTGGTCAAACTCCCACGTAGATCGCTGTTGTTGCGTGAGAAACTCATGAGAGACTGACGCACTCACGAAACAGTTATGTGTCGCTTATAGCTTTGGTGTCTAAGCATCTAGTAGACAACTATTGATTGCGTATCTCGTCGTAGAAATAGGTGGTGAAACAAATACGATGTTCTCTCACTTTGGTGCCCAATCATCTAGTAATCACCTCTTCTTAGTCCAAACGAATGCTAATATCTCGTATTCGACTCATTCGAGATCTTCTCGTTTATCTAACCAAACACCGAGTTTCCAATTTCTGTCCCCTCTTTCAACCTGCAATCAGCGCATATTCACCATAATAGGGGTCTTGAGAATGAAACATTTCGTCCAATCGGTCGGCTATTCAGTTCGGGTTGTTTGCGCATATCAGTAACCTCGTTCTTGACTCTAATTCGGTTGACAATTTAACTATTTAACTATTCAATACTAATTATCCGTCCATAATTTCACTCATGTACGTGATTCTTAGCATATCCTTGTCTAATTGCGGCTATGTTCGCACGCAACATCAATAAAGTGAGCAATACATTCTGGTGGGGTTTTCGGGCAGATCAGGTCGCTACGAAATTTTCCCATTCTTGCATGATTCTTTTTCCAGATTGGTTCTTGTAGGAAAGTTGACTGAGGTTGTGAAATTTCTCATGATTACGCTGCAAAAAGACAGCTTCGTAGAGACTCTCATGAAACCAACTCGCTGCTAACAGAATTGCTGTGGAGTGCGTAATATTTCACTCAATATCTCTCAAATTCCATTCGTGTATCTAGCCTGCACCCATTGTCGCGTGGTCATTATTCATCTCACGAGTATACAACATCACGAGCTTTGTTTCTTGTCCTCTGATCATATCTGCGTACACACTGCCGATGTCGTGCCTATTCGGCCTCCTATGCACCCATCGATACTAATATCCTCCATGTCCACCCTCTCACCCCGACCACTTACCCCCACGAAGATTTGGTTATTGTGAGCTACTCTAGTCCTCTGATTATATCTGCGTAATACAGCATACAAGCCTATTCTAGACGATAAATCTAGCCAAGACTACCTCAGGAGATGGCTCCAGCAGCTGATTATCTCTTCCTGTCAATCGAGACCCTCATCAATACCATATCGCTCCTGGTAATGGTTCCCTGCATGATTACACTGGTGAAAACGCAGGGAATGCACGGGAACTGCAAGTAAGTTTTCCTTTTCCAGCAACCAATGATTATGGTGTCATTCCTCGTACTCTCTCGTCAGTAGACCGGGCGAGAGAGTGTGCAGAATGAAGAGACGATGACTCGTATTTCGAGCTTTAGTTTCAACCCTTAATCGCCGTTTTCAGAGTACTCCTAATAACTTCTGGCAGCACTCAAACCTTGTTACTCGTCGTCCAAAGCGCGTTATTCGTATACGATTATGCCATCGAGAACCTTTCCCATAATGCTTGTAAGTGATGCCGGGACAAAATAAGTAGGATACTACATTTTTAGCCAAGGAAACCTATTTTCTGTTCGTCCAGAACGGCCTTTTCTCCATGTCCAGTTACATTTCGATGGTTCTTGTGCTGGAAAGGTAGGTCAAAATCAGATCCATAATTTTCAATCCCATCAAAATTCAGAATTTTCGCAGTTTGGAACGCCGCGCAATACGAAACGAGCGGTCTTCATCTCATTCCTATGATATTTATTCTCAGTGGTTCCATAGTTTTCGCTTGTGCCATTGTTTATGCGATTAACTTTCGTGAGTTTGGTCCTCATTTTCTTTTCAAAATGTGGTTTCAGTCTTCCTCAGTTTTGAGATGATCTTCGTTATCTATGCAGTTGAAGGGTTCACATTTATCGTAAGTTTAGAGAATCTATTTTTTGCACTATCAACCGTTTTAGATCTCAATAGTCATAATCGTCTACTCTCGCCATAAGCTGAGACACATGCCCTACGATGAGGATAGGTTGAAGGCCAAGTATCAGGTGAGTGATCTGCTACAGTAGCCTCGATCCATCACGAGATGTTTTCCCCGAATTGTGGTCTTCGGCTGCATGGAACGAAAAATCGAATTGTGAAACTGCAACAATTTGTTGAATGTTCTTCTCAGGTCAAAGAAGTCCTGCGATTCTCCATGGCTATTCTCCCTTCCGTCATTCTGTCAGTGTTCATGCACACCTTCTCACTTGCCCCGACAATGCTGTGGATCTACGGAGTAATTACCTATCCTGTGTGCTGCGTCTTCTATTTCTCGGTACGTTTCATCTCATTTGTTGTTGTTTGTTGTTGTTGTTGTTGTTCTTGTTTGTTGTTGTTTTCACATGAATTCAAGGGGTCTATTGCAGATCCACAGCCTGAACTGCATCGTCACTAAATTGACACTGATTTTATGCCACAAGGGCATGCGACAACGGTTCCAGTTGATTTTCATCGCTAGAATCAGGTAATTTTCACTCGAAACTTTTCGCCAAATCGATTTCAGCACTCCCAAAGGCGCGAGGGCCGAGAGAGACTACGCAAATGAAGGCAAAGTGTACTTTGAGCAAATGAAAGCGGCGTGGGATACGACAGTTCCAATGAAATAGGGACGAATTAGTGATTTTTCGAAATGATAAATACAGTAGAAAAGTATTGTGTTATTCGTTACGTACCACAAATGAAACATCGCACAAGTTTATTTAAAGGGCACGTTTCCCATATCACAAGGCAGTCCGCGAATAACAAACCCGTAGAGAAGCCTGATCAAAGGCGTTGTTTTGGCCTGGGAATCTCATGATACTCAGCTCCGGCAACAGCTATGTTGTCCTTCTAGTAGAAGTTCAAGAATTTAATTTCTGACTACTTCAAAAACCTGCAGCGCTCTAATGTTATTCAGTCGTAGCTCACAGGTGTTTTATCAAACTTGGAATTCGTCACGTATTGCATTTTTTTGAAAATTATCTGCTTTATGAGAATGATTAATACTGCGGTTCGGCCATAGTTATTAGAGTTGTCTATTCGAAATACGAAATTTCCCTCTTTTTTATTTCTCTATTCAATCATTTCGAATATCGGTCACTTTGCTTCATTACGTATGCGAAATTTCGAATAGATTTCGAAATTTCGTTATTTTCATTCTTTCGAGTCTCCCCGCTCGGTGCGGTCTCGTCGAGTAAGAATAATTGAGCGAGAATGAAGTGAAAAATCATCGAAATTGGTTGAGTTTCATTACTCCTCTAGGTAGAATTGTTAAACGAAATTTCGAGATCAATACGAAATTTTGAATAGGAAGAGACCAGTAAGTCTCTTTTGCGAAACTGAGAATGAGTATGAAAATCGACTCGAAATTACAAATATAATTCCGAATAGACAACTCTACCGTCAAGCGGGAGCAAAACGATCCACAGACGGCAAAATGCGGAAAAATGCCGCATTTTAAAGCATTGGCTGGCAAATCGCGTAGGGTCGATGAAAAGTTGCAATATTTGGAGTATAGGCTCTGCAAGTGATTACCTAAAATGTATTTTTTTCGCTTTTTGATTGGACCCTTTTAAATCATATTAATCGGATACGGTAAATGGCCACTTTGGTGGTGCGAAATCGTGGTGAGCGTGGTGCACTCATCAATAATAGTTTTTTTTTGTGGATCGTTTTGCTCCCGCTTGACGGTATTAGTTATCCGTTTTCATACAGGAATTTACGATTTCGTCCACGTATTAGTTACTCCGTTTTCTTGATCCCAACCGGCCTCTTCGATGTGAATTTGTAGTGGACAGATGTTTCTTAAGCAGAGTTCTGTTGGAAGTATCACTAATTGAAAGGTAGAGGGCAGTTGGGAATGTAGGGTTTTCGAATTCAGTATCGAGTAGACGTGGTTATGTAACATAACTTATGTTCCATTCCTGCTGTTCTGAATTTCTCCCTTTAATGTTTGAACGACGCGGGTAGTGATGAAACGTTTGCCAATGTTCGCATTTCCTTGATTAAAAGGCATAATTACCGCGCTGGTCCAAATGAACCAGTGTGGAAACTCGACACTTTTGCTCTTCAATGATGACAATTTGTTTAATCTCGCGCTCACATCTCGTGTCTTGTCCAATAATACAATTCTTGTAAAAATTGGCACGCATTCGTCGTATTATCATGCACAGCTTGTTTACCAAGCTGATTTCTTTGGAATTCTGTGTGTACCACCATATTGTTGTGATAAATCCTATTGCAAATCGCTCCTTGCATTGCGTGACTTTTTTGTCCCGTGCAAATGTTTCAAATCGCCAAACATCGATTACTTTTTCCTAGAGATGGCTCCAGCAACTGCTTATCTCTTCCTGTCAATCGAAACTATCGTAAATACAATGTCGATCATCATAATGGTCCCCTGCATGATCACAATGGTGAAGACACAGGGAATGCATGGAAATTGCAAGTGAGTAAAGCAGTTTTTTAAAATGATTTTAATTTCAAATTCTCAGGATTTTACTCCTCTCTTCTGGCACAGTGCAGACCCTTCTTCTTATCGACCAAGGAGCACTCTACGTGTTCGATTTCATAATAGAGAACCTTGCTCATTACGGAGGTAAACAAATTTCAGCGATTTCATTTATTTTTCATTTCGATTTTTTTTCATCGAGTAACTCTTTCAGCTAAAGAGCTGCCTTTCCACATCGTTCAGAATGCACTATTCGCGATATCTACTTACATATCAATGGCGTTGGTTCTTGAGAGGTCAGTGAGAGAGAAAATCATGACAAATTTGGTTATTTCCAGAACTTTTGCTGTCTGGCACGCTGCGAAATACGAAGCGAAAAGTCACCATATCGGTCCAGTTATTCTTCTCCTTAGCGGCTCATTCGCGTTCACTTTCTTGATTCTTTATTCGAATTACATTCGTAAGTCTTTGTATTTCCTAACAATAAGTATCTAATATTTGATTTATAGTCCTCATAAGCGACAAGATGGTTTACGTATTTTATGCAGTCGAAGGTTTCACGTTTGTTGTTAGTTTACGTTTTCGAAAATAGTCATGAACATTCAGCTTCAGGTCTCGATTGCAATTATTGTCTATGCCCGTCACAAGCTGCGTCACATTCCCTACGATCAAGATAGACTAAAGGCCAAATATCAGGTAGCTTCTCTATCAGAGATAAATTCGGAGACTGAGTTTTGCGTATTGGAATCAGAAACGATACTCGAATTTTTTCCAGATAATTGAAGTCCTCAAATTCTCGGTGGCTATCTTACCCTCAGTGATGCTCTCTGTATTAATGCATACATTTTCACTCGTTCCTAATTTGCTTTGGCAATACGGATTCATTGAATGGCCACTGTGCTGTCTAATTTATTTCTCGGTATGAAAATACTAACTTTATGCAAAAAAAAGAAGATTTGCAGGCCCACAGCTTGAACTGCATTGTCACGAAGGCAACTCTGATTGCTTGCCATCAGGGCATGAGACAGCGGTTCCAGTTGATTTTCATGGAGAAAATCAGGCGAGTCACTAATTTAATAATAAAAAAGGAGACAAAAAAACGAAAAATAGAATTATTTCAGTACCCCAAAAGGCGCGAGAATCAAGAGAGATGTCCAGAAAGAGGGTCAAGAATATTTCGAACAATTGAGAGCTTCGTGGAATTCTGCAGAGGGAAGATAAAGTTCCAGAAATCTAGGCCTGACTTGCGTGGTGCTCAAATTGAATATTGAAGGTCAAATAAACGCTTTCGCCCTCAATTCCGAGCAAATGTCACAGATTGATCCTTACCGTGATAAGATTACACGAAACATCATGCAAGTACATCCAAAGGCCCATTGTTTTCTTAGATCACAAGGCATTTCGTGAATAACAAACGCAGAGCAGGGCCTGATGAAGGGTGTTGCTTGGCCAGGGAATCTCATGATACATACTCAAAGCAAATCTAGACCAGAAGTTTGCCTCTCTCCCAACAGAGACCGTCAATTCAATTTCTGACCACTACAATCCTGCTATCAGTTCCGCTCTAATGCTATTCGGACGCGGATTTTTCGAAAACAGCTGCGTTCTTGGCCTTAGATTATGGCGTTCATCACGTATGCTCTTTTGGAATTCCCAGATGTTGTAATCGGGCACGAATACTAACCCATAATCCCCTTTTTAGAATTTTTTGCAGAATCGGTTAGAAATACAACTGCGGTTTCATTTGAATTCTATTCTGCGTTTATCTCGTGTTTCCTGCCGGATCCTCATGAATCAACCATGTGAATTTGCAGTAAACAGGCGTTTTTGCGGGTCCCGGTGTTCTGGTTGAAGCGTTGCTGATTATAGGATAGGATCGGTTGAGAATCGGAGGTTAGCCACACCAGTAGGACTTATGTGGTCATGTTTCTTCCAACCAGTTATTCACTATCATCAAATGCATGCATACCTTTGCATTTCCTTGTCTAAAGTCGCATAATTCCCACGCTTTTTCAACTGAGCCAAAAGAGTGAGCTTCATAGGTTCTTTGGATGAAAGTTGATGCTGGGAGTTTGTTCATACGTGCCAGATCCATTTTTAATCCCATTCTCATGCAAGCTAGGTAGAAATGTGCAGGAATCTAACGTATTTATGATCTTTTGAGTATACTTTTCATTTCGTCACATGTTTCATTCGAATTCCTTCGAATTCAATATGTCTTGTGCGTATCCTACTCATTGTTTTGCTCAGCACTATCGCAAGTCTCTCCTAGCATCCCGTGACATCGCTTGTTCTGTTGATTTTAACCTCAAAGGATGCATTAGTCCAGACTTGAAGGGATGCCACCGGCAGCAGATTATCTTTTCCTGTCAATCGAAACTCTCGTCAATACGATATCAATCATCATAATGGTCCCCTGTATGATCACGCTGGTGAAAACGCAGGGAATGCACGGAAATTGCAAGTGAGCTGTCACCGTTTATTGATTTTAATATCTAGCCATTATTTGAATAATCAATTTCTCAGGATTCTTCTGGTTACTTCCGGCATTGTCCAAGCGCTGCTTCTCCTTGATCAATGCGCACTTTTCGTTTATGATTTCATCATAGAAAACCTTGCGCATTATGGCGGTGAGTCCAATGTTGTGCCCATTAATACTCTTCAGTCGATTACAGCAAAAGAGAAACCCTTCCACATCGCTCAGAACGCGCTATTTGCAATTTCCACGTTCATTTCAATGGTGTTGGTACTGGAAAGGTCAGTTAGGGATCTTCGAAATTAAGATGATAGCATTTCTTGTCAGAACCTTCGCCGTTTGGAATGCAGCCCAATACGAGACAAGACAACACCACCTTCTTCCATTGTGTCTCCTGCTAAGCGGTTCTCTTGTCTTTGCAGGATTCGTTGTGTATTCGAACTACTTTCGTGATTTTATTTCTGCATTGTAATTGTTATTCAAATTTAAATTAACCAAACAATTTTTAGTCATGATAAGCGACAAGATGATCTTCGTGTTCTATGCTGTAGAGGGATTCACATTTTTGGTAGCTCATATTTTGAAATGTTTCTTTCAATGTGGTTTAGGTCTCAATTGGCATCATTCTCTATGCCCGACACAAACTCCGGCATATGTCATTCGACCAAGATAGGCTAAAGGCCAAGTATCAGGTTAATTCCAGTTCCTTATCAAATCGAATATCTTCTTTTCAGGTCAGAGAAGTCCTCAAATTCTCTGTACCCATCCTTCCGTCGGTCATGCTCTCGGTTGTAATGCATACTTTCTCCTTGGTGCCAACGATACTGTGGCAGCATGGAGTGATCGACTGGGCTCTGTGCTGTCTCATCTATTTCTCGGTACGTTTCATGTGATTGCTCAATTTCACTTTAAAAGTTCTACCGCAGTGTTGTCCATCCTTTGGACATAACTCCGACAGGATTGGTTTTTGGTGATCAAATGGAGAGCTTCTGAACACCTACGCTAATGAAAATCATCGAATGTTCAGGTGCACAGCCTGAACTGCATCGTGACCAAGCTGATGCTCATCGGATGCCATCATGGCATGAGACAGCGATTCAAGCTCATTTTCATTGAGAGAATCAGGCGAGTTCGCTATTTCGAAATAAAATTCACACGGTTTGGGCAAAAGAACAATGAATTTCAGCACTCCAAAAGGCGCAAGGATCACGAGAGATGTCGACAAGGAAGGCAAAGAGTATTTCGACCAGTTGAGAGCGTCGTGGGATTCGGCACCGAGGAGATAGATCAGGATACCAAGCCAAACATTGACTACCAATCAATCTGATGATCTGCCAAAACAGGGTGCATAAAGTTCAAATAAAATACTCTGTATCACGCATCTATCTCACGCGATGATAGTCAAACAAGTCTTCCAATTTCATTGTGATAGTATGAGTCTCATGATACTTTGTTATGCTAAAAATGACTGCCTCAAAATCGCTCCAGGCATGCTTACGAACTTTTTTTCGATCATTTCCGAAGAATTCCATCGTTTTTTTCCATTTCCATAAATCTTTGCCAAACTAAAAGTCACTCGATGGCTTCGCGATGGTTCGCTAACCTCCCAATTTTGACCACCCTTCACCCTCCAATCAGGGCCTGATTCATCGGTTCCTAGTCGGCCTCAAAAACGTCTGTTTACTCCGAGAACCACCAGGTTAGGTGCGAATACTAAGAGCTGACCACGTAGGCATCTATTAGTTGTGCGTGATATTTCGTCGGCTAGAGAAATGACCGAGAAAATTGGATAGACTTGTTTGCCACACGCGAATGGGCTGAATTGACCCTCATCAGAACACGGAGACCTCTCAGTTGGATTCTTGATTCTTTGTGGATTCCAAGGACCTTTTTTCCGCTCATTCGATTCTTCCATTTTCAGAATAAATTAAAAAAAATTTGAATGTTTCCGTTGACGATTCCGATTCTGCCCTTTTTATATTTCTTGATGACGCACATTTAAAATGTGATTAGGCTTCCTGGCGTTTACTCTTCGCGTTTCCTGGTTTATTATTCGCACGCAGCTCCAATAATCTACGCGCAACCTCGACACTTAGTAGGTTCATTGAACGATTTCTCGCTCGCGTGGAGATTAGTCGAGCTTTTCTGTGAGCTCGCGTGTAGACATTGATAAAATCACTGGTATTTCCTCGAATAAGCCGAGGAATTTCTATTGTGTTGATTCCCCTTTTTCGTTTCTCAGCTGGTCATAGATCCGTATTCGCGTGTCAAAGTGTATACCAAATCTCGTGAAAAATATTTTACTTCCTATACCCTCCGCCCTCAAACTTGCTCCTCGAAAGATAATCTAAAAAATATCTAATTTCTCTCATTTCTAAACTGCCCCGCATGAGCCTAATAGATATCTGATTCAGATTGTAGACTGAAATACGAAAACCCTGTCATATTCTGGGTACAATATGCCAGCACCCGAAGAGTACCTCTTCCTCTCAATCGAGATGCTCACCAATACAATATCACTGATTGTCATGGTTCCTTGTATGATCACACTGCTGAGGACGCAGGGAATGCACGGAAACTGCAAGTGAGTGGCCATTTCTCCGATAGATTTTGCAACTGAGGAACTAAGTATGTACAAACCTTTTCTGAAATAATACAGGTGTTCAGAGATTTCATCGCGATTCTCTTTCTTATCAGAACAAAATTTATTCACATTGAAGGATACTCCTGGTCACTTCTGGCATTGTCCAGACGTCTCTTCTCGTTACTCAATGCGCACTCTACGTGTACGATTTTATCATCGCAAATCTGGACCATAATCCCGGTGAAAATTATTTTTTTTAAATAAAATATTATCATAAAAGAAACTTCAGCGAAGGAATTCGGCTTTCTCTATGCCCAGAACGCCCTCTTCTCGATGTCGACTTACATTTCGCTGATTCTGGTTCTGGAAAGGTCAGACGCATTGCCCAATCTAATTCATGAAATGAAGAACATCCAAATCCGCATTCTAGATTATTCTAGGACCTGAAGAACGAAAGTGTCTAGAGTAACGAAGTCATCTGTACATTTACTACTTCAGAACCTACGCTGTCCGGCACGCAGCGCAATACGAGACGAGTCGGCATCATCTCCGTGCTTTGTTTGTTATACTCTCTGGTTCCCTCGGATTCGCTGCCTTCATTGTGTACATGAACTACTGGCGTGAGACAATTTTTTCGAAAATACAAAAAAAAATAGTAAATTCCATTATTTCAGTGTTCCTCAACTTCTACATGATATTCGTGTTCTACGCGGTGGAGGGCATCACATTTATCGTGGGTTTATGATTTTCGAAACCCAAAAATCAAAATTTTACAGATTTCAATCGTAATCATTGTTTATGCACGGCATAAACTTGCTCACATGCCGTACGATGAGGATAGATTGAAGGCCAAGTATCAGGTTTGGTTGATCTTCTCTTCATTAAGAATCTATACTATACACAATACAATTTTCTATAGGGCTCAGATTTATTTTTTTGGTGAAATTTGACCAAATCTGGGTATTTTAGGTCACCGAAGTGCTCAAATTCTCCGTGGCCATCCTTCCCTCGGTCATTCTCTCCGTGCTGATGCACACGTTCTCTCTCGTTCCGACGATGTTATGGCAGAGTGGAGTAATCACCTACCCCGTGTGCTGCGTGTTCTACTTCTCGGTAAATGCAGTAACTTTTCTTTGATCTACCGCAACTACCGTAATCTACCTTAAATACCGTAACCAACCCCAATCCCAGGTCCATAGTCTCAATTGCATTGTCACCAAGACGGCTCTGATCGCTTGCCATAAAGGAATGAGGCAGAGATTCCAGTTGATATTCATCGCGCGAATCAGGTATTTCATCATCTCAAACAATGCATAAATCCGACTTTCAGCACTCCCAAAGGCGCCAGGGTCAAGCCGGATTTCGAACAACAAGGCATCGAATACTTCGAGAAGATGAAAGCGACGTGGGATGTTGTGCCAAGGAAGGATGATCGGAGGAAATAACGAAGATTCTTTTAATTTCGCAAAATTTGTTAGGGTAATAAATTATGCATGTGATCTTCAAAAGTCCACATAAAGAACAAACACACACATGAGGCACAAGTTCGTTGTATTGGCCTGCGAATCTCATGTTACGTTGCCCTCACATCAAGTATGCTGAGATTCTAGCAACCAATGTCGCAAACCGTCGATTTCAACCTCACTCAACCCACCAATTTGAGTTGGTTTCACCAAGACCGCGGCCTCAAAAAAGTTCTGTTTGTTGAAATTCTCTTACGTTTGAGCGCTGGTTCGTAGAGCTTTTCGCCATACTTCACACATCGATTCCCCACTTCTTCATCCGCTAGAGCCCGGCCAGACAAGATGTAGGCATTTTTTGCACACTGACGAGGGCCTGATTGTATAGGTTTCATCAGAGAAGATTTCTCAGAATCTGACCCTCATCTTTGCTGTGGGCAGTATCGAATACATTCGGTTAACATCAGTCAGTTACCTAGTATACGCACGCCCTCTAACTGCACATTTCTCTTGAAAACTTCGTATACATACATAGTAATTCAAAGTATGTCCGCGGATTCGGCGGTTTCCCTGTCTATCATATCGGCCCTTGCTTTCGCACGATAATACACTGGGAGATACTACTAGACTCGCTTACCGGAAGGTCCGTTCCATTCCGCCCGCTCCGAATATATCCCAGCTTGTAATGAGAGATTTGGTCTCCTTTTCAGTTAGACGGCCGTTATCGTCCAATTTCCTTGCAATTGAATGCGGGCTGGGAATACTTTACGGGTGCTTACGGGAGTGTTGTTATCTGTAGTATTTTTGCGTCTAATGTTAAATTACGTGAATCGTGACCTAGATGCTATTGTATGTATAGCCTCGTTTGTCATGTGCTGTTGCTTGTAATCTGTTGAACGAACTTCATCTTGCAGTCCAAATCTACAGTTCAACAAGCATGGCACCAGCCGCCGACTACCTCTTCCTGTCAATCGAGACACTAGTCAACACGATCTCGCTCATAATTATGATTCCGTGCCTGAGCACTCTGGTTCGAACGCAAGGAATGCACGGCAACTGCAAGTGAGTCGCTTTTTTGTTTCTTATTTTTTGCGCTCAAAGGAGCTGTAAGCTCTGCACTGAGAAAAACGCCATTGCAAGTATGCACCCATTTTTCTAGCTCATAATTACAGCTTTCGACATAAACATACACTTAGTAAGCGGTCACAGTTCTGTTGCGATTTTGCGAACAATTCCAATTTTCTCAATTCCATAGAGCATTGCGAATGGGGAGACGAGAGCGCTGTTCATACATCCCTTGCAGGCTCATTCTGATCACCTCAGCGGGGGTTAATTCACTTATTCTCGTCGTGCAAACGGCCGTGTTCGCGTTCGATTACATTACGGAGAACCTATTACCGGTGACGGATGGTGAGTGAAGGAATCTCCTCATTCTGCACACTCTCTCGCCTCTCTGACCGGTGAGAGAGTGCGCGGAATGGGGGACTTCTGTATCTTGAATTCGATGATTCTTGCTCCCAAATGATGCGGGATTAATACTCGGTATCGTTCCCAATTGGAGCGAAATGATTGGCAGTTTCGATGGTGAACGCAGGGTTCTCTCATAGGGGGGGGGGGGTGTTTCTTATCCATCGGGAACACTTTCGTAAAGTTTTCGAACGAATGACTCTCCGTGCGAAGGAAATTAGGGCAGAAAACAGCTGTGATGCTACAATTTGGAGAGCAAAGAATTTTTGCATATGTTTAGCTCCAGAAGAAATGAGGTGAACGAATCTCAAAAAGTACAGAATTTTTCAGCCAAAGAACGTCCGTTTCTCTACGTGCAGAACACGCTGTTCACAATGAACGGCTATGTAGGACTCGTGCTCGTGTTGGAAAGGTAGATGAGTAGAGCTCGAAATATGAGTCGCCGTCTCTTCATTCCCCACGCTCTCTCGTCAGCCGACCGGGCGAGAGAGTGTGTGAAATGAAGAGACGGCGACTCATATTTCGAGGTTTCAGAATCTATAGACTTCTGAAATTAGCAACTAACTTTTTCCCTAGGGTCTACGCGGTTCGGAATGCCGCCGAATACGAGAAAACAGGAAGGCACTTGATTCCTCTCTTCATTATGATCTGTTGGTGTCTTGGAATGGCTATGCTGCATGTCTACTCGATTTACTGGCGTGGGTGTTATTGTTATTGTTTTCAATAATTCAAAACAAAAACAACAGCATTTACAGACAATCTTTTCTTCGAGAGCATCGCAGTCACGTATTCTGTAGAGGGAGTCACACTCATCGTCAGTTTTTTTTAAATATTGTTTTTTTCTAAAAAAATCATTTGGATCTCAATAATCATAATCATCTATGCGAGACGCAAGCTCAAAAATATTCCCTACGACGAGGATAGACTGAAGGCGAAGTATCAGGTCGGTTGCTGGCATCGCCTTCTCTGTCAATGAGCGATTTGGGATAGCGCCATCTATTCCCCCACTGCTCTGGCTCATTCGCTAATTACTGGAAGCCTTACTGTTCAAACCCCTGTGCTCTGTTCAAAAATTAGAAATAGCCGTACCCTACCGTACTCCTGCAGTTCCTTAAACCTACCGTAACCCTACCAACCTCATACCTACCGTAACCATACCGTAACTCAATTCATTATTTCCAGATCCGCGAGGTCCTCCACTTCTCGATCGCCATTCTTCCCTCGGTCATCCTCTCTTCTGTGATGCACACTATCTCCCTCGTTCCCACCCTCCTCTGGATCAATGGAATCATCAACTACAACGTGTGCTGCGTGTTCTACTTTACGGTAAACGCAGTAACTTTTCTTTTATCTATCGGAACTATTGTAACCTACCGAAATGGAGTGATCTACTACAACGTGTACTTTACGGTACCATAACCTTACCGGACCTCAAACCTACAGTACTTATACCAGGTCCACAGCCTCAACTGCATCTTCACCAAATTGATGCTAATAGTCTGCCACAAGGGCATGCGGCAGCGATTTCAACTGATTTTCGTCTCGAGACTCAGGTATTGCATCATTTTTTATAATTTTAACTAACTAAGGTTTCAGCACTCCAAAAGGCGCTAGGATCATTCGGGACATTGAGATGGAAAGCAAGGAATACTTTGATCAAATGAAGGCATCGTGGGATGCGGTGACGGTGAAAAATAACCTGAAAACTTGAAGAAGATGTTTCCTAGTGGAGAAAGCATCGTTGTTGATTGATATCGCCCTTTAAATCGTTTAACTGCTGATGTCGATGCAATGGTAAACCATAACACTTGCTGTGAATGCATTATCCGGAAAGGAATCAAGTCTATTTTCTGAGTCTTGCAATGAATTTGTAGAATTCAGCCTCGTAGTCCGCTCTGTTCTTGAACGAGAAATGAGTGGCACACAGGGATTCACATTCTTTGGCACAAGAATTCTTGCCACAGTCAATGTCGCACCTCAACAACAATTATATTATTATCATTATTATTTTCAAAACTCACTCCTTGGCGCAGGTTTCCACATCGTTGACGGGCCTCAGGTACTCAGTAATAAGCAGCTCGATTCGGCGGTCTCCTTCGACTTTTTCAGCAACGGCATCACATACTTTGTTGCACTTTTCGTCCTTGAGACCGTGGCAGTACATGTAACGACACCTGGAAAAAAGTATTGGAAAATCCGCGGAATTTTTGAACTCACATCAGCGGGTAAGGCTTCTTATCGAAAGGCGGAGACTGGGCGGCCTTCAGAATCTCAAGAGCAGGAAAGTGCTTGAATCCTTGGAAATCGGCAGGGTTCGGCACTTTCTCACCATTGACAATAATGCCAACGAAGAGAAGTGAGGAGAAGAGAGCTAGAGAAGGATGCATGTTGGTGTGGTTAGAGGGGGAACAGGCAAGGTTTATATAGGAGAAACCGTGGGAACATCCTTCAAAAATGCAGATTGGCTGATTCAGCCTGTGGTTTCGAAATCTTTTCATCTTAAAAGACGAACAATGAAACAATATATGATCGATACTCATGGCTGTGAACGAAAAAATGACTGGAGTCTACTATAAAACTACATTCCCACACTCACGGTGACTTTTTGTCTGCTTTGGAGGTCTGTTGGGAACTCAACTACTCACTCATTCAGTCGGTAATCAAGTCTGGCTCTCTATGGATTTTATCACATTTTCCTAGCAATTGTACTTCAGGCCATTTGACAAGTGATTTTCTTTTTCTCACGAACAGAGTATTCCATGTCCTTCTACTCTTATTTTCTGTAAGACATGACGTTCCTTCACCACGAAATTAAGCTTTTTCTTTTCTGATTCTAATCGTGTTGTACGTATCACTTTATTTCGTTGGATAATTCAATTTCATCGTGCCAAATGGCACCGGCTTCCGACTATCTCTTCCTCTCCATCGAAACCCTCGTCAACACCGTCTCCCTCATAGTAATGGTACCGTGCATGCTGACTTTACTCCGAACGCAAGGGATTCATGGCAATTGCAAGTGCGTTTAAACAGATGTTTCGAAACGAATTACTTACGTTGGCAATCTCAGGTCTGTCGGGGTATTTTTCTAACACGTTTTATCTTCGTTTTGGGATCTGGTACAACACATGACTTTGTAAACTAAACTGTGTGATAAAATAGTTCAAATCGAGTAATATTCGACAAGAGTGACCATTTAACATGATTAACCCGTTACAGACTTCTCCTGGTCACATCCGCAAGTGTGAATACCCTGATTCTCTGCGTGCAAGCGATGTTATTCGTGTACAATTTCATCACGGGGAACCTGATGCCGGAACCGGTGAATGGGCAATTTCCAGGTACGAGAACCCATTGTTCAGTGAAAACATGTCGATTGCTGAAGAATCACGGAAGGTTTTTTCAGCCCACGAGAAACCCTTTCTCATGGTGCAAAACACGTTGTTCACCATGTCCAGTTACGTATCGATTGTACTGGTGCTGGAGAGGTGAATGGTATATCATGAATCTGATTTGAAGGCACATTTCCAGAGTTTACGCGGTTAGAAACGCCGTTGAGTATGAGAGGAGCGGGCGGCATTTGCTATCATTGCTGATCCTGATTACCGGATGCCTAGCCATCGCCATGCTTTCAGTTTATGGCATTTACTGGCGTATATGCTTGCTAATTTTTAAATCTGTCATGGTATTTTAGATGCCTTGATTTATCAAGCTATTGCTGTCACGTATGCTGTCGAGGGGAGCACATTGATTGTGAGTGAAGAACACCACCAAATCTTTAAAAATGTTATAGATCTCGATTATCATTATAATCTACGCTAGACGAAAACTACAGTGCATTCCCTATGATGAAGACAGGTTGAATGCAATGTATCAGGTACATTTGACCTCGGAACAGTCTTTATACCATTCATCGATTGCCAATAATGTCAATCTTGTTCCGAAAAATGATTCATTTTTCCTGGAAATGTCAGGATCAGTGCATTTTACTGAAGTGAAATAGTGAAATTACCTAAAAAGGTGTTTCTCAGGTCAAGGAAGTTCTCCATTTTTCCATCGCCATTCTACCCTCAGTCGTTGTTTCATCTGTAATGCACACCCTCTCCCTAGTGCCCACAATGTTATGGCAGGCAGGAGTGATCACCTACCCACTGTGCTGCGTCATTTATTTCTCGGTACAAGACCTAAACCTCGAGTTTCGTAGCCTGATGATATCTTAGGTCCACAGCCTCAACTGCATCTTTACCAAACTGATGCTCATTGGGTGTCACAGAGGGATGAAGCAGCAATTTCAAGCGCTGTTCTTTGCAAGAGCAAGGAAAGTGTGAATCTTTTTTGTGTATGTCGTGATATACGAAGTGGTATGCCTGATTTTCAGTAACCCACCTGCAATCACTATCCAAAGGGACACAGAGAAAGAAGCAAAGGAGTATTTCGATCATATGAGAACTGTGTGGAATTCTATCCCGGCAAAGAACGAGATACCGAAATTGAAAATTAAGAATGCGGTCTACAAAATCAGCCTTGTTAATGTTGGTTCTGTGCAATAATAAAGTCACCTGATAAAGACTTTTGCAGCATTAGCAGAAATTTCTCACGCTTTTCTCTTTAAATTCGATTGATTGCTCACTATCAAACCAAACAGTATGTATCTATCTCTCCTTTTCCCTCTTCTCCCTTTTCCTCCTCGGAATCGATTCTCTTCCCTTGATGAATCCAGCCAAGTTCCTGGGCTACAAACAGCTCAAAGTCCTCGACCTTCTCCAGGTTCGTTTTTTCTCGGTTCATTGATCTAACAGAATGACATCAGGCCATTATTGAGGATGAAAAATATGAAGGGAGGCATTCGTACTCGATCTAGTAAGTCGATCCAGTATCGTCTTTTATAACTAAAAACGATTGAAAAATAATGAATAATATAATTTAGTTGCCAATTCGCCTACTGTCACGGTAAGAAGGGCTGCGAGAAGCTTTGCGACAATTTCGGAGCGAATGTTGACGAACATGAATATGAGAAGCGCATTCACCATCTGAATTCCAAGACTGAACCCGCAGCGGACATTGATGAGTGCATCAGAGTGTGAGTTATCGATAAATAGTTATTAATTAATTAATTAATAGTTATTCATTTAATTAATTAATATGTATTAGGTGCTCTGCAGACTGCGCTAAGAATGCGTGCGACGATGATTGTTCGCACTTGTGTAGAACGCATTTCTTATCGTTCGGCAACAGAAGGGAGTATGAAGTGGAGCTGAACACGTTCATTGGGAGGCTGAGGGAGCGTGGCTGAGATTATTTCAAGCACGGAATTGATAAAACTATACATCGAGTCGTTGCCGAGATTCATCCAACAGTAACTTAAACTGAGGACGCGCTTTGCAGAAAGCGTGCCAAATATTGCAAGGTTGTATCATTTGTAGGATGTTATTATTTGGAACATTTCCTGTTTATAGGAGCGCGAAAATAAATTGCATAGTATGATGAAACACGAGTAAATTAATCTATCAGTTGGTTCTTCTTCTCCCACTCTTCGCATCATTCAGAGGTAGATCCCATGCAGCTTTCATCTGATCAAAGTACACATTCGTTTCATTATCCGCGTCCCTCCTGATTCGAGCGCCCTCGGGAGTTCTGAAACAGTGGCATTTTCGAAGACTCTTATTTTTTCATTAAAGGAGGACGAAACTCAAACATTGGAAAAGCCAATTCCCTGTGCGATCAGGGCGAGATACTGTGGGGAGGGAGAGAGTAAGGAAGCGGGTGAGAGCGGCAGAGTACACCAGAGTGAAGAGTCTCTCCCACCCTCTTCCCTTCTCTGCGTCTCTGCCCTCTCTGTGCACCGCGCATCTTGAAGTTGCCTGTGCCCTGTGCAAACTTTGAGCGCGCTTTTCTCGCTTCATAGTAAAGCTGGAATGTTCTAGTTTTCGAATGTCTCCTGTACTTTAAGGGACCAATCTAACCAGGTGGTCAGATTTGCCCAGCAAATATTGAGGTTCGTCCTCCTTTAATCCACCAAGTATTTTGATCACCACTTCCTCTGATACATCGGATCTCTAATCCCTGCACTGTTCTTTTTCCAAAATCATCCTCAATGTCAGCTTAATGAAATACACTGTCTCTGATACATCACAAATCTCGGCGGATCTTCAATCTCTATCCTACGTCCTTTAGTATAATCATCCTTAGTTTGGTTGAAAAATTGATACCATTTCCTCTGATACATCACAAATCTGATGAACCCGAGATCTTCAATCTCTACTCGGACTATCACGGGACAAGCCTTGATAATGTCAGGAGCAAGGCCGAGAAAAAATATGAGAGATAATCCTTTGTTCGAATGAACCCCGGGATATCACGCAAGGACTCTCTCCATTTCTTCTGCTCTCTCGCTCTAACTCCTTCCAAAACATCCCTATCCGAGACATAATCCGGCACGAAATCTGCGATGATTCAGAAAGCAAAAAAAAAACAAGAAGGATCTTGTTCAATTCTCGCTGATGCTGATTAAGGAAAATATTCAAACAGAAACATTAACCTCAGCCTAGATACGAACAGGAGTTGAAATCTCGCCCGCATTCCCTTGTGACAGAGAATGAGAACGAGCTTTGTGAGAATGCAGTTGAGACTGTGGGCCTGGAAGATTACTGTAGTCTAAATATTCCTCAGGTTACGGTAGCTTAAGATTACGCTAGGTTACCGTACCGAGAAATAGCCCAGGCAATTCGTGGAATAACTCCACACTCCGTAGATCCACAGCAGGGTCGGAGCGAGGGACAGCAGATGGAAGACGGCCGAGAGGGCGAGAGAGGGGAGGATAGCCATTGCGAAGTGCAGGACTTCTCTGACCTGGAGCAAAACATGATTTGGCGTCCACAACAACAATAATAACAACAACAACAACAACAACAAAAGGTGAAATTTACCTGATATTTGGCCTTCAGCCGATCACCATCATACGGTAGGGAATGAATCTTTCGGCGGGCATAGAATATGGTGATGAATGAGACCTGAGAACATTTTTTGCCTTCAGAATCGCCAAATGAAACTCTAAATTTCGA